>CAJNJA010020141.1:0-114495 GCA_905231915.1 Symbiodinium necroappetens
ACACACAGACACGCACACACAGACACACAGACACACACAGACAGACACACAGACACACACAGACACACACAGACACACACAGACACACACAGACACACACAGACACACACAGACACATACATATATATATATACATATATATATGTATATATATATATGTACACATACATACATACACACATACACACATACATACATACATACATACATACATATATATATATATATATGAATCACATGTAGTCTTGGATAGCCTGCCCTGGGGACAGGAGTGGGGAGGCAGGCATTCCAGCGAGGCCACATTGGAGGTTTCCGAAAATTGACAGCTCTAAGGTCGGAACCTGTTCGGGCATCAACGGTTTTGTCAAGTCCGTCGCCAACATTATGGGAACGATTTCCGCTCATGCTTGAACACCCTGCATGTCCTGTGTTTGAGAAGTCTTCAGCATAGGTAGCGTAAGGAGCAACGCAGCATCGAAGTTGGAATCAGTCCTGTCAATCAACAGGTCAAAAGAGTGCTTGCTTGGCCGGTCGCTGAAAGGCTACACTGGATTATTCTACTGTGGCCGAGTGCTGGGTCGGACCCTCAGGTCAGTTCTTCGGTCCTACACGTCCCGAATTGTGTTGTCCGGAAAAGGCCAAAAAGGTATGTTGCCAAGCTGATGCAGGATGCTTACATGTATCGGGAACATTAGGAAGATAGTATACAGAAAAGAAGCTTTTTTACCGCCAGCGGCCGCCGGCTGGTTCGGAGCGGAGATTTCACTCGAGGTGTTGATAAAGTGTTCCACCGTTGTAACTGCAGCAGCTCTTGACGGGCGTCAGTCATTCGTGCTGCAGTATGTCATAGGATGCTCCTGATGCAGCGTGCCCAGGCCCTTATGATTTCCTGTCCACTGTAAATGCTTTTGCTCTTCAGTTGTCCTGGCAGCGGCTTGTAATGTAATGCTCTGACATGCATCGACTCGGCCTTGACAGATTCTGTAGCGCTGGGTGCGCTTTGATGAAAGGGCTTTAGCGCGTCTTCGCGTGTCTCTGTGTGCATCTTTGAAGTATGTATCGCTTTTCCGAGCAAAGCCTTCATGTAATGAAGAATCCTTTCCATCGCACCCCTGCCCCTCCCCGCTTCCGTTGCCCTCACCAGGGAGGGGAGCTTTATCCTGCTGTCGCCGACGAGGATCCCGTCAATGACAAGCGTTTATCAATCAGAACCAAACGAATACATCCCAAAGCCCCATTAGTCAAACGGCGAGTTTGCGGCGGCAACGTTGACAGCCTGATGCCGCAGCCCCTATTTCAAAATTCAAGGGGGGGAGGGCGGGTAAGACATGGTAAGACCGCTAGCAGGGGCAATCGGTTTCGAGGGATGTGAAACGGCGTCGTGTAACGGATTGCCTGTTCTTGTCTCCGATCCCGTGTGCATCACGGCCTGATCCGTCTGTTGGCTACAGGAGCAGGATGTAGCGAGAGAGCGAGTGCTTGCCGGACAGCTCTAGATTCAAGCAGTTCTGGTATGTCGTGGCATGTCGTGGCTCAGGCGTCCGAGTCATTCCAGATTCGGATGGCAGGGCCCTGAGCGATTGCGCTGCGGTCAGTTGGGTGTCCTGCAATGTCCTTTGCTCTTTTCTGTCCGACCCGGATGCAGACAGTTCCTGCCATCGGACATCTGGTGAGACAGTGAGACACAACTCCGACTGTCTTCATGACCAAAGCTCGTTGTGTGCCGATTGTCCCACAACCACCCGCGCTCTCCGGTACATTCTGTCCTGAAGCGGAACCTGAGTTGCGGTACACGGTTTTGCGACTGTTTTCTTGTCCTTCTTGAGCTTCCTGCTGGGTAGCACATTGACCTCCGACCCTGAACTGATCGGGAAGCATTTACATGCCCACCGGCAAGCTCTTCGGATCAGACCATGAGTTCACCTTTCCAAAGCTCTGCTTTGTCAAGTGGATCCAAAATGGCAAAATGGCATGAGGACAGCAGAGGCATTGGCTTTTGCCAAGCCATAGTTGCGAAAGCTTACAAGTGTCTCAGCAGATACTTGAGCTGGACTTATGCTTGCTGCAAGCGGATCGGCTGTTGCCAAGGCAGATGCGGTCCATCAGACGGCCCACAGTGTCCTTCCTGCAAGCGCTATCAGAAAAGTCAGCAGGCTCCCTCCGTGGTGTCTTTGTGTACATGCGGATTTCAAGCTTGTCTGCCAAAAGGTCGTGATAGACGAAGATGAGCCCAAACCCAGCGAGACGCCCCATGCTGCCTGGCCAAAGCTACTGACCAAGGATGACCAAGGTTTACCTGTACTCTGTGCTTGTTTCAGGCTCCGGCAGCTCCGGAAGCACAGCGTCCAGTGCAAGCACCCCTTGCAAAGGCCGACCTGGCACAAAGCCTCCGGACAGGAGAATCCTCTTAGACTTTCGCAGGTCAAGCGGGAAATTCCAGACGAGCCTGCGCCCCCCGCGCCTCCCGCGCCTCCCGCGCCTGCGCCTGCTCCGAGAGCGAGAGCTGACACGCGCCCGACCATGGAGGCACGGCGTCTACGTGGCACGAGGTTGAGAAATCTCTTGGGTCTGTGTTATATGTGTGTTTAGTGAAGGACAAGCCACAAGCTCCGTCGACTTCAAGCGGTGCGAAGGGTACAGAAGACACGCGGCGCTCTGGCAAGGACTTTCTACCATTTCTGGCACAGTTGTTTGGCGGCGTCTTCACTGCTGGCTGCGAAGGAGCCGAACAAAGGTCGACATAGCACCAGACAGGAGGCCGATTTTATTGATCATTGCCATAGCTGCAAGCACCACAATTTTGCTGACCTGGTCTGGCCACATCGTAACAGGCAACGGTCCCGTCCGGGTTGAGACTAGAGGCAGTCGTCGATGTCGTTTTGATGGCTTTCGGCCCTGATGATGGAGAGTGCTGACTCGACCTTCCATGTTACATGGTCGTCGTCCCTGGGGGGCCCTTACACTGGAAGCCTTGATCCGTATAAATTGAGTTATGTTGTGTCATCCGGCTCTCTGTGCTGGTGTGTGCCTTGTTCCTCCACTGGGTAAGAGGCGCATACATCTTTGATTTTTCTGTTGCGTCCAGAGTTGCTACATCGCAAGCAAGTGCCGCTCCTTCGTGTACCCGTGTACCAAGCTTCCATTATTGTCATCTTTGATCGCGAAAGCTCCGAGGAGGGTGCTCGTGCAATATGAAGTACCCGCCATACTCATGATGCTGGCCTTTTTGGCGTTGCCTGCGTCGTCATTCGCCGAAGCACGTTGATGACCGACTACCGTTGCAGCTAAATAGAGCTACCCCTCACAGCTTGGCGCAAGAGTTTTTCCCCCCCTTGGACGGAAGCTTCTTGGCATTCAGATGTCTTTTCGAGCCTCCGTGGAGTTCTTGGCTTTCAGTTTGCAGGCGGTGCCAGACCTTCCGCAGCCAAAGAGGCGACCCGAGAGTGCCCGAGCCGTTTGAAGCCACCATGGAACTTTCTCAGATGCCGCCACTGGCAGGCTGATGTGTTCAGTTTGCGGACGATCGGATCATCCAGACCGGAACTAAAAGATGCCAGCGCAGAAGCAAGTTTGAGGCATGTGCAATTTCACAGACTTGTTGGCCGAGGAAACGCTGCTTCTGTGGTAGCCTTGGGGACCATTCATTCATTCATTTGTCAAGTCCGCAAGCGTTCAATTGTCATCGAGTGTTCTTCTTCACATTGTTTAGCCACGGCTCAGAGGTGACATGCTACTCAAGGTGCGACGGGGGACTGCCTGGCTGCGAACAGTCAACTCACTTGGGATGCATCCTCAGTCGAAGACACGGAGGTCGTTCGAATATTTCGCTGTGTTCTTTGCTGCGTTCCGCTCCACATGCAGAACCTCCTTTGATGGACTAGGCGGAAGGTCTTGGCATGCACGTGGTATTACAATGCGGTCTTCCAGACCTGGCAAACCAAGATTCTGTCCACCCCACAAAGAACTGAACCCTTGCGACACAAGAACGAGGGAGACAACGTGCGCAGTCCAGGTTGTTGCAATCCGCCGCTGAAGGCAGTGCCTGAAGGGGTGCCGGTCTCATTTCATGTCGTTGACTGGGATGCCTTCATCCAACCGATTTTCTACTTCCGCGACAGCTTGCTCATCCTTGTGAGGATTGGTTCTGTGCTTCTTGCCAGAAACAGAGGAGGTGGGTGTTGCGGACTTGCGAGCAAGGAGTGTCGTCCTCTGCTTTTTGTGCCAGGAGAGGTCGGCCAAAGAGCTTTCCGCAGGCCCGCGACATGCGTGGCAAACGGTGGCCTTTGCGAAAGTTTTCCTGCTGTCCTGTCCAGCTTGAGACTAGCACAGTAGAGGCAGTCGTCGATGTCGTTTTGATGGCTTTCGGCCCTGATGATGGAGAGTGCTGACTCGACCTTCCATGTCACATGGTTGTCGTCCTGGGGGGCAATTACACTGGAAGCCTTGATCCGTATAAATTGAGTTATGTTGTGTCATCCGGCTCTCTGTGCTGGTGTCTGCCTTGTTCCTCACCGGGTAAGAGGCGCATACATCTTTGATTTTCTGTTGCGTCCAGAGTTGCTACATCGCAAGCAAGTGCCGCTCCTTCGTGTACCAAGCTTCCAGTCTCATCTTTGATCGCGAAAGCTCCGAGGAGGGTGCTCGTGCAATACTTTGCTTTGCTGACCTGTGTCTGGGCAGGGGAAATAGGTGAAACGAAGTACCCGCGATACTCATGATGCTTGGCTTTTGGCGCTGCCTACATCGTCATTCGCCGAAGCACGTTGATTGCCGAACACCATTGCAGCTAAATAGAGGTGCCCCCCACACAGCTTCATATTGTTTTTTGCGCCTGTGGTTTGTTTTTTTTTTTTTTTTGTCGGGGGGCGGGCCTCGTCCGCTTTTTGCTTTTGTGCTTCTGCGCTTCTCCGCTTCAGAGCACGACCTGTCATTGTCTGCTTCTGCGCTTTTGCTTTTCCTCTTCTCCGCTTCTTTGTCGCCTGCCCCGCTCCGCGCGTCTCCGCTTTTTGGCAAATGCCAGGAACACACCGCAGCAGGAAGCTTGTCCCAAGAAGCACCTTGTCGTCACGCGTCCCGAGTGAGGGAGAGGCCTCAACCAAAATTCAATCATGTATCAAAAACGTTAAAGATGAGAACGAAAGAAGGAATCAAAGGACTATGCAAATGAATTAACAAAAAGAAGCACAGAAGGCAAGAAAAGAACTAGATAACGAGCGAAGCGAAAGATGAAATAACGAAAGAACGAAATACCACAGAAAGACAGACTAGAATAACGAACTAACGAAATGTTGCAGAATAAAAGAAACAGAAATAACGAAGCAGAGAAATGCATGCACGAACAACAAAATAGTGAACGACAGGAGAAAGAAACCACCACTGAGATCCGCGACACGGAAGGCAAGAAATTCTTTGCAGTGATTGTGAACGGCAGAAATCGCCTGAAGTGTTCTGCCAGGACTCCACGAAGTTCGAAGGTCCTGAATACCTCGCATGCTGCATTGGATGCACCTACAAGAATGCTCTTCGAAACACTGCGTGGACTATTCCAGACTACGGGAAGCTCAAAATCGTCGAGCAATGCGCTCTGGCATCGGCTGCTTACATCTATGACTCCAAGCTTCAGTTCCTACGACCACAAGACAATCTGGTTGAGTATCTGAAGCAGTGCGCCCCGATTGCGTACGAAGACTATGGCAAGACCGTGTCCGCTTACAATGGACTGAATTGAGAGTCTCGCCAGACTGCGCCGTGTCATATGCAGCTTGGGGCAAGGCCAAACAACTCTCGTGGGACGGGGCCTATGACAAGGACAACGACATGTGCTTCATTGGCTACTACGATGCTGGGAATTCTGCCTACGCTGGTTACATGAAAAGAATATTTTCTGTTGAGGACTCAAGAGAACTCTTCTACAACGTGACGAACATCCAAAAGGAGTTGTTGTGAGACGTATTCGAGCTTGCGTTGGGAATGCTTACGCTTGCTATGAGGCATCCAGAGAAGTTCGGCAACTGGGCACTTTCAGGACATGAACGCATGCGTCCAAGGCTTGGAAAGGTCCTTCTACAGGTACTGTGCTTCCGAGTCCATCGAGCTGATTGGCGCGGATACTCCGAGAAAGAGATCTCCTCCTCGAAAGCATGCAGAGGTTGAAAGGTACATCAGCGAGATGACGGCAAGCTTCCTTACTACTCGGTTTGAAATCATTCCAACTCCCTGGGCTCTACATCCTGATTCAGGGGTAGACGAACTTATGGAGGAGGATGATGATGTCCTGGTCGATTCCTCTCAAGGTGAGGGAGCAGCTCCTGTAATCCCCGAGGAACACATCGACGAAGATGGACAGCCGGAGGAGGAACTCGAAGAATCTTCTCATCCTGATCAAGTATTTCACAATACAGTAAAGGCGAAGGCAATGGATGCTCTCAACATGTTATCTACAGGAAGCATCGATATTGATGAACGCACTGGTGCACTTTGTGTCCTTTGCGGAAGCGATCAACATTCCTTCCCAATCTGCAACACGGACTCTCCGGTGTTGCGGCAGGGCTTGGCCTGGTTCAAGATCATGGAGGAAGCTATCGAATTCTACCCCAAGCAGCTGATCCTTGAATCATCTCAAACTCACGGCCCACATCAGCAACGACAGGCACAAGCGTCCGGATCCATGGACGTGGATTAAGTCAACAGGTCAGCTTCTTCGACGAGGAGGCCCAAAGCCGAGGCACGACTAAGATGTGGTGGTGAAGCTGTCGGTGGTGTAATTATCAGCCGGTACGACGCAGCCCACGATTGTCGCAACCGTGGGAAGTTTAGTCGGAGCTTGGGTTGGCAAGTCACGCTGAAGTGGTGGAGACTATTGGACGTGTGACATCTGACATGAGCCTCCTGCAGTGGGGAGATGCTCCAAGGTTCCCACCTGCGCAAGGAAGCTTCCATAGCTATCACAACCCAGGCTACAAGAACATGGGCGACAACGTGAGATGCGGGCTATTGGAGTTTCTTCCATCAAAGGGTGCATCATTTACGCACGAAGATTGGGGCATTGTCCAAGCCGCACAAGTTCCACCACACATCAGCTTCCATCGCAAGAAGGACGCGAATTTCGCTCTATCATGCATTCAGTCTGACTTACATCATCGCCTAGGTTGAACACACAACGCCGCATCGATCAACCGACATCAAATTCCTACCATTCCGTGTGACGAAGGAGGATGGGTGAGGATCGATGACCTCTTGACAATGGACATGCTGTGGACGCACGAATTTCGAAGGATCGACAACCCTCTTACCTCTTGACCGTCGCGACCATCAAAGGCGTATCAGGCAGATAAATGAACGTCTTCAACTCTTGTTTGAAGGTAATCAACTCAACGCCGCAATGCGAAGATGAAGCTCCAGTTTATGGGCGTCAAGATTGTGGACCCGCCGAATGATGATGCAGCAGCGGACGCCATGCCTAACGGCATCGTTACAGGCGCTGTTCAGGCCTATGAGGCAACGAGAGCACAAGGAACTCACCGGGCTACTGAAAAAGACCGTGAATTCAGTGACAGTTGGTTTCGGCCTTGGGCAGTTCGTGCTGCCAGTGGTCATTCAATGCCGGCCAATCCTGACAAGATGCTCATGAGAGTCGGTCCGGACAAGTTCGCGAAGATTATGACCAAGATGAGGACCAAGAGGAGATTGCAGAGTGACGCCCGGTGATTGTGCAAAAGCGTTTGCATCTAATCTCACCGACCCGGTTCTTATTCAGGCAGCGATCTCTATGCAGGTTCCCTACTACCCGAAGGCTCCGGCAGCATACTGCATCGATGCAAGGTCGGTATCTTTTGCATAGATGTCCTATATCGTGGTGCAATGCATGTACAAATCGTGGATCGGTATTATGAGGCGGACAAATCTCAAGCATGAGCATATGCTCGCCAGCTTCCAGAATGGAAATCGATATGATGCGCTACCAAGACAATAACAACAAGCCCTCATGCATTTCCACTACTCATCCCTAATCGGTTGATGCAAAACGAAACCCTGCAAATCGGATTCCCCAAGTGCTTGATGCAGAGCAGAAACTTCACAAAGGGCCTTACAAGTTGTTCTCCCCATTAGCTTGGTGCCAACCAGAACCCTACAAACTGTAATTCCCCAATGCTTCAGGAGCCTGGCAATTGTAATTCTTCACTAGCATGATGCAAGGCAAGACCCTGCAAATCAAAATTCCCATTTGCTTGATGCAAAGCAGGACCCTACAAGTTGAACGCCTGCAACAGCTTCACGCAGAACAGGAACCTTGAAATTGCAATTCCCAGTAAATTGACGCCAAAGAGCTTGGACATTGTAATCCCCCAATAGCTTAACGCAAAACAGAAGCCCCGAAGCTGCTGCAAACACAACCACATAAAATAGGTTCGCCCAATGCCGTAACCTGTTGTAACACATAGGATCTAGTTTTTGTGATGGATTTCTGACTCTTTGAAACCTTGGATTTGATCATTGTTGAGGCATTTTCAGTTTTTGATGCCCCACCCCCCGAGTAACCACCAGTCAAGTACTGCCAAGCAAGCACTAGCGCATCCCAGACCGTGCCCGCAGCAACCATTAGTCTCTGCACTATTGACGCAACCCGCCAATACTGATGGCCAACATGGTTTTCGGCAAGTACTGGCAGATCCCGGGACGGAAAATGAATTCCACAGAAATTCTGCAGCCGTCTTTGCCCCCCCCCCGCGGACGGAAGCTTCTTGGCATTCAGATGTCTTTTCGAGCCTCCGTGGGGTTCTTGGCTTTCAGTTTGCAGGCGGTGCCAGACCTTCCGCAGCCAAAGAGGCGACCCGAGAGTGCCCGAGCCGTTTGAAGCCACCATGGAACTTTCTCAGATGCCGTCACTGGCAGGCTGATGTGTTCAGTTTGCGGACGATCGGATCATCCAGACCGGAACTAAAAGATGCCAGCGCAGAAGCAAGTTTGAGGCATGTGCAATTTCACAGACTTGTTGGCCGAGGAAACGTTGCTTCTGTGGTAGCCTTAGGGACCATTCATTCATTCATTTGTCAAGTCCGCAAGCGTTCAATTGTCATCGAGTGTTCTTCTTCACATTGTTTAGCCACGGCTCAGAGGTGACATGCTACTCAAGGTGCGACGGGGGACTTCCTGGCTGCGAAGGAACAACTCACTTGGGATGCATCCTCAGTCGAAGACACGGAGGTCGTTCGAATATTTCGCTGTGTTCTTTGCTCCGTTCTGCTCCACATGCAGAACCTCCTTTGATGGGCTAGGGCGGAAGGTGCAGCCTTGGCATGCACGTGGTACTACAATGTGGTCTTCCTGACCTGGCAAACCAAGATTCTGTCCACCCCACAAAGAACTGAACCCTTGCGACACAAGACCGAGGGAGACAACGTGCGCCGCCCAGGTTGTTGCAATCCGCCGCTGAAGGCAGTGCCTGAAGGGGTGCCGGTCTCATTTCATGTCGTTGACTGGGATGCCTTCATCCAACCGATTTTCTACTTCCGCGACAGCTTGCTCATCCTTGTGAGGATTGGTTCTGTGCTTCTTGCCAGAAACAGAGGAGGTGGGTGTTGCGGACTTGCGAGCAAGGAGTGTCGTCCTCTGCTTTTTGTGCCAGGAGAGGTCGGCCAAAGAGCTTTCCGCAGGCCCGCGACATGCGTGGCAAACGGTGGCCTTTGCGAAAGTGTTCCTGCGAGGCGAAACCGAAGTCTGCGCCGTCTGCGCCTGCCGTTCCTGCTTTCCCAAGGCACGAGAAGGCATCGGGCCAAAGCTGAACGAAGTGGTTGGGCAGTTGTGGTTTGACACCTCATACACTCATGCGGTGCACAGGGCAAGGGCAAAGGTGGAGGCCTGCTCCCCTGCCGCTGCTTTGGTTTGACGTCGATTTCGCAGTACACCTATGCTTGTTGTGGAAAGGCAAGGGTGCGGTCCAAAGCCTGGGTGCAGCTCTCAAGGCTGGACTGCGAGAAGTTCTTCCGGATGATTGATTATGAAGTGATTGTTGGTGATCCGACTGCCAAAACCGCCACTGTCAGCATGAGTCGTTTCTACCTTATGAAGTCGTCGTAGTCACCGGGGTATGGAACCCGGAGGTGGCTGCTGCTGAGGCGGCTGTCTCGGAACCCTTCGACGCTCGATCCGTCGCATGTCTGGGCATCTGTGGGCACATGTACACATGAGGTCCCAAAGCCGTCCGCGGCCGAGCCGGTCTTTCTGCTAGGCAGACTCAACAGACCATTGTCATCACAGGTGACCCAAGTTTCATGCTTTGCGATCTCTTGCAAGTTGATGTCGATGAGGCGCACCCTGGACTGACATTTGCTGCAGCACAGCAACGGGTCCGGGGACCATGCTGAGGGCATCATCGTCTCAGACCGCCCTCAAGTATTCTTGCTCTTCAAACACTCGTGCCGGTCAATCCAACCAAGCTCGCAATTCGGCAGCAGGCCTGCAATTCGTTACTGGCCATGGCTTAACGACATGGCCCACCGACATGCATGCATGCATGCAGAATGCCGAGTGCCGGAAAGAAGCCGTTTAAGTTTGAAGACGGTGGGGCCCAGCATGGCTGGGCCGTTTGCCTCAGAACTTGCCGTTGCAGAATCAGCAGCCAACGCCAGTCAGCATTCATTGCACTGGATTGTCATGGAGTTGCTGTAAAGGCAGCGAGATTATGTGAGATGAAGCAGCCCCAGAAGATAACGGACTGAGACGTTGAACAACATGTGACACATAGCTAGATCTGGGCAGAAGCAGCATGAAACAGCAGCATGCTCGGGCTGACTGTCAGAATGCGTCGAGTGTACAGTGTATTGTTTCGGGGAGTGGCCCTCCTGTAATTCCAGCTTCCATGGGACAGTCATTGCTTGTCCCATCCAGGTACTCTCAACGGAAGGTGTCAATGCTCAGCTGCTGCTATGCAAGATGCGCAATTCATGTCGCACGCAGAGTTCTCCGAGTTGCGTTGAACCACAAATCTTGAACTCTCTGTTGAGCACATGTCGGCAAGGACCCATGCCAGCTTAGCTTCTCGCTGCACCTATGTCAGAGTGCTTCCCGCATGTCGTTGCTCTGAGAATGAAGAGTCGCATGTTTGTGGGGTAGGTGTTGCCGCTGGCGGAGGGCAGTAGTCGGGGAAGGCAGAGCCATGGGAGCCATGAGCATCGGGTTTCCTGCTGTTAAGAACTCTGTGAAGATCGTTCCACCCGCATCTGGCTCAGCATACATGCGGTCCTAAGCATGACAGACAAACAGCCGCATTCCCCGGCGGTCTACCGACTCAACCTGCAGCTGGACGAGCAAACAAACTCAGATGCGGAAGCCAAGACATCGATCCCGTGCAACAGCAAAGTGCAGAAACGCTGCTTTGAAGATACCGCACAAGATGCCACAACAAACGGCTTGCAACATTTTAAGAATCGTGCCGATTGAGTTTGAGTCCTTGGGCACAGTGAGTGCTGCTGTGGACTGGTCTGGCCTCCAGCTGAGCTTTCAGCAGGCGATTGTTGTTTGAGTGAGCTTCTGCAAGATGGCGAGTCGTGCTGTCTTCTGGATGGACCAGGACCCTGCATGAGTTTGTAGCAACATTGTGATTTGAATGGCCTAACTTGCGTTTTGCTTACTGCGCTTTGCTTGCCGCTCTGTGAATGCTGTGTGATTGGCTAGAAGTCCCTAATAGCTAGTCCCCTTAAACCGACTCACTCCCCTGGTTCAATCTCGTCGAATCCAGTTGTTTTTTAAATTTAGCCCGGTCTGGAATCAGAGAACCTACTGTACGTTGTACATCCTATTGAAATTTCAATAGCAGAGAGTGTCTAACACCTTCCGAAGACAGGTGAAGAGTTCCGTTTCATTGCTGTTGACCTGCTACTGTCCGGCAGCCGCAGGAGGACATCCAAATTGCCCGAAAATCTTGTCCTGACCGTGCCAAACTCATGCCAGGGTCAAAAAGATTCAAAACATGGGAATGGCCCCTAAGCTACGAAAAAGTGACATCAACAAGGACTGTAAACTTCAGCCAGGACAGAGAGCACTTCATGTTCGCCGTTTGCCAATTCTCAAAGACAAGGTCCAACAAAGCTTCACGAAACTAAACCAAGAAGTCACGCAAGTTCCGTATAGACTCTTTAGGCAGTAAACATGTCATAGCCAAACGCCACCAGTCGTGTCATGAGTTTGATACATGGTGGTTTTTTCTGCCCGAGGATATTAACAAGTTTCGAGTACTGATAGTACTGCTGCTGTGGTCAAGAGATATGCCTCTTAGCATTGCCAAAAATGAATGACGCACCACACGCATGTTCCTTTTTCGAACAGCAAGCTTCGTAGAGTGTCCCCTGCTTTTGCTGATGTGCTGGTACCCGAAGGAGCGGCCAAGACCGTGCAGGTCAACGGCACCGAGAAGGCTGACTGGGCTCCATCGCACAATGACATTCGGTCGCATGCCACTGCCCTGCCAGGATGTTTATAGTTGGCATGTTCCTGTCAACCAGCCATGTTTTGCAAACATGACAGATGGTGAATGTATCGCAGTCCCTGCAGCACGCTTGGCTCGTCTTGTCAGGGCTTTCGCTTCGCATAGTCGTGATTTCACTGTCACGGTCTTAACGGATCGTAGGATCCCTCTCGCAGGTTGCGCGCTTGTGCATCAACCCTGTGAGGTATGGCTTGGACAGAGCCCTTCGCTGAGCTTAAGTCGAGGGAAGCCGGCATGGAATCACGAAATACACTGCATCTCATCGATTGCAGTAGACATCAGTAGCTGCCATAGACTTGCATTCAGAAAGTGGTTCAAGCAAAGCCGAGGCTGGAAGCCACGCTCTTCTCAACGCTCCAGCACAGGTTTCAGCCAAACGCGCGAAGACAGAGAAACCCATGAGCGAATGAAGAGGATTGCGAGCAACCCAACTGGATGACTTGGATGGTGTCGTGCCTCCTCCTTGGCTAGACATAGCCGTCATCAAGTGGACTGGCACTGATCGACAAGGCTCGTTCCAATGGCCGATGATGATGTTAGCATTGATGACATGAAGTGACTCGGCACGAAACGAAGGGTCTCTGCCCTTTGGACTCGAATCCAAATCCTTGTGGCTGGCAGCAGAGGCCTCCGCCGCTGCCGGATCTCCAGGCTGAGCGATTCCGCTGCGAATCGTTGCAAACTACTCGTCAGCTCGCGCGACCGAGGTGGAGGAAAGGGATGATGGTCCGAAGAAGCAGGGTTCTCAGCTGCTTCTGCTTCTGCGCGCAACAAAAAACGCCCACTGCCGTGTTCGTGTGTGACCTTGTGCATGTGTGCTCCGATCCTTTCGAAGTCGCATTCCTTGCATTGGTCCTCTTTTCTTTCATGACAGGACGACATTTCTCTCTCTCTCTCTCTCTCTCTCTCTCTCTCTCTCTCTCTCTATATATATATATCTCTTTTTGCATCGGTCCTGTCTGCTCGATAGAAGATGACCTCATAGACCGACGACTCTTCGCTGTTCTGCGACTGCTGTCAGTGCTTGTGCGAACGATTTTCGAGCTTCCTTTCTCATTCGTGCAGGTCTGGACTCTTGCTGTCTGGCATCGTTACAATCCGACTGAATGACAGGTTTCCTGCCTTGGACGGCATGAGATCCTCTTCTCCGAGGCGAGTTTGCATCGGAGAGTGCCAGTTCGCGCAATGCTAGACTTGAGTTACAAGTTGCAACGGCTGATGACTGCAGCGGTGCCCCACCATTGTTTTCATGTGATACCACGTGAAATGTTCACTAAGCTGAGGAGGTCCCTTTGATTATGATTCATGTGATCGTTTGCGTGCTTGGTACAGTGTGGCACCAAGATGCCGGGTTCTGGGTCATGGAGCAGTTCAAGGCTCAGAGCAGGGCAAACGTCTTTTGAGTTCCCGAGCCAAGAGTGGAATGGCTGACGCAGACTGGGGAGGGCATTCGGGCAGCCGCTTAGGCCTGGACATTGGTGGGACACTGGCGAAGCTTGTCTTTTTCGAGTCAGAGATTCGACCATCCTGGTGCAACGGCCGCATCGCCGAAGTCATCAAAAGTTTGGGTAAGACGAAATCAGAAACTCCAGGAAGCAACGAGCACGGCTTCAGCAGACAGGGTTCGTTCTGGGGCGAGCAGGAGAACGAGCTGTCCTTCTATGATGAGGAGCTTCAAGGATATTTCCACTTTTTGTGTTTCCGCTCTGAGCAGATGGAACGCTTTGTCTCACTCCTAGCAGCACAAGAACTGCATCACGATATCGATGAGATTTTTACAACCGGTGGTGGCGCTTACAAGTATGCCACGCTGTTCGCTGAGCGTTTGGGAATCACTCTCAGGCCTGTGGACGAGCTAGGTGTCGTTGTCAAAGGCATCTCATGGCTGTTGAAGAGGCCAATTTCGGATGAGGTTTGCTGGCTTGGTGAAGAGGAGTCTCGGACAAACAAAAGCTTTGAGTCTGAATGCCACTTCATCGACTCTTCCAAGAGCCACTTGTTTCCGTTCATTTTGGTGAACATCGGTTCCGGGGTCAGCATCGTTCGCGTTGATGGTACAGACAAGTTCGAGCGAGTCAGCGGCTCCGCGCTGGGCGGAGGGACCTTCTGGGGCCTCTGCAAGCTGCTGTGCCCGGAGTGCAAAGACTTCTCGGAGGCCAGCTGCCTGGCGGTGGACGGCGACTCCGCTTCCTTGAACCTCACAGTGGAGGATATCTACGGGGGTGACTACGAGCTGGAGGGAGGCCGAAAGCTTCCCGGCAGTTTGGTGGCGTCTTTCTTTGCCAAAGCAGGTCGAGGAGAGAACCTGCACGATGATGCAGCCCTCCTGCATGCACTTATCACAATGGTCTCACAAAACATTTGCCAAATCGCCTTCTTGAACTCTCGGATCCACGGAGTCACAAGAATAGTCTTCACGGGAAACTTCCTCCGGCAAAACCAGGTTGCGAGGCAAGTTATAGCTACAAACATGCGACGGGTCAGTTCCACGTCGCAGCAGGGAAAGCAGTTGCAAGCGCTCTTCTTGCAGCATGAAGGCTATTTTGGCGCCCTCGGCTCCTTCTTGCACAACGTGGAGGGAGATTTGAAAAAGGTCCCAACTTGCCAACGCGTGCCGACCTTCCTCGGGAAGCTCTCTGGTCGAACTTGGGGAACACCGAAAGCAGCGGAGCACAGAGCTATGACGCAGAGTGTCCTCAATGAGGCATGCAATCGCTTCTTGCAGTGCTTTCGATGCTTTGGCAAAAAGCCGCAAGGCGACGTGGACCCTAGCATCGAGAAGTTTACAGCAGTGCCTTTTCCAAAGGAATTCGGGCAGAAGCCGATTGCAAGGGATAACGCGGTCTGAGTGGCGTGTAGCGGACGGATGACGTTCCGGACCCTCCATGGAATGGATGAGAAGAGGAACAGTCTCGAATTTTCGGCCCAGATAGCACCCAACTCGCTTGCCTGATGGCAACCTGCTTGAGGTCTTGGGCAACGTTCTAGAGTTCTCAGGAAGCTGGTCCTGAAGGTTAATGTTGGGAGGATGGCCAGGCGTCACCCGGACGCTTGTCGACTCCTATTTAGGAAGCTGCCCGACAGATGATGCAGCTCACATGGAGGGAAAAAGCTTCTGAGTTACGTGCTGGCTTGGCAAGTTGAGATCTCAATCTCTCACGTGGACACAGGATAGCAAAGTTGCCGGATGTCGAGGCGGCAACGTGTCGTCAGTTTTCCTGGGCTCCTGTCCGCTTCCCGCAAGATGTGTACGTCTGGGAAGCTCTCGCTGACCAGGGCTTAGAGGATGGGAAACGGTCACTTACTGGAGAAGTAATTGCCACTGGCATGGAGCTGTCGCTGCCGTCACCTCAGTTCCAGGCCAGCGACCTTCTTGCTGGATCTTTTGCAGACTGTCTGAATGCTGAGGCCTAAGACCAAAGGCAAAGCTGGCAAGAACAAGCGCTGGCTGAAAGGCGTTGTCAGTGTTGTGTCAAGAAATGTCAAGAACATGTGTTCAATTCACAAAGGCCTGACTGTTGTCAGCCAACATACTTTGCAACAAGTCGTACCCCACAGCCTGACCATTCGCACTATCCGCTGCAGCCCTGGAATCTTAAGGGAAAAGAGATTTTTGCATGGTAGCGGAGCCCGGCTACGCGTGGCGATTCCTTTGTGTCTCCCACGACAGCCGTGGCGTCCGGGGCCAGGACCCAGAGCCCGTAGAGGCCCGGTAGGTTAGAGGCCACGTATTTCTCCAGAGCCTTTGGGCCAGCCAGGTTTCACCGCATAATAGTTTTTCCTGCCTTCCTCTGCTGCAGTTTACTCTGCCAGAGCGACCCTGTCGCTGCACTTAACTGTGCCGACAACTTTTGGTTTTCTTTTGGCGTAAGACCCCTGGAGAGGGCAGCACCGGAGTTTTCTGGCGGTTGGAGCCCTGGAGCGGCGCCGCCTTTTGAGGACAGAGCAGAGGCTGGGAAGAGGAGAAGGCTGCTGGGAAAGCAAGGGGCCAGGTTTCTACCAGGTCCTGGACTTAGCAGGGCAGCGGAGATGAGTCAGGCCGATGGTTTTCATGATGGGGGCGCCCAAGGGGCGCAAGGTTCGCAACAGGCGGCAGCCAGCCAGCCGCAGCAGCAGCAGGCAGAGCAGTTCGTGGACCGGATTGTGAAGCAGAGGTTGGAGCAAGCTTTTTCAAATATGTTTGGGAAGCTGGTTGAGTCCAGCGAGAGGGCAGCAAAGGCGGCCGAGCAACAGGCCGGGAGCCAGCGTAGTGACAACCTGGTTCGCAGCTTGAAGGTGGAGGTGTGGAAGCCACAGAGCAGAGAAGAGGAATTGAGGACTTGGCGAGAATGGTATTTTAGCCTGACAAATTACCTGGCTGCACACGATGCTGGGTATGAAGAAGGCTTGAAGCAGATCGACATTGAGACTGAAGTTGATCATGCTTTGTTACCTGAGGAAATGGTGCAAAGGAGCCTCAAGCTCTACAGCCTTCTTTGCAGCCTGCTGAAAGGAAGGCCTTTGCTTCTTGTGCGGGCCTTGGACCGCAGCAAGTCAGGGTACGAGGCAGTGCGCCTTCTTCGCGCAGAAATGGAACCGCGCGAAAAGGCGAGGTCGCTGGCACTTCTTCGCCAGCTGGCGGCTTGGCGCTTTGAGGGCCAGGGCGGTCTTCATGAGCAGCTCATCAAGTACGAGGAGGCGCTTCGGGCATATGAGAGTGCCTCTGGAAAGGAGTTCAGCAAGGACCTCGTCCTTGCCACGGTCCTCACAGGACTGAAGGAGCCGCTGAGGTCGCAAGTGCAATTCCGGATGACCCCGGCCACCACCTACGCCGAGCTGCGCGAGTGGATCCTGCAGTACGAGTCGTTGAACACCCCGTGGGGAATGGTGGGGCCAGGGCAGAAGGCCGGAGGCGCAAAGTACGACGACAGCGGCCACCAGCCAATGGATGTCGACCGAGTTTGGGCCGGCAAGGGCGGCAAGTACGGCAAGTATGGCAAGAGCGGCAAGGACGGCAAAGGCAAGGGCAAGGACGGCAAAGGCAAGGGCAAAGACGGCAAGGGCAAGACCAAGGACGGCAAAGGCAAGGGCGGCAAGACAAAGGACGGCAAAGGCCAAGGGCAAGAGCGTTGGAGCGCTTGGGCCGGCAACTCTTGGAACGACCCGGAGGCCTGCCGGATATGCGGGAAGAGAGGCCACTGGAAATGGGAGTGCCCCCAGGCGAAGGGCAAGAACAGCAAGGGCGCGGCCAAGGGAAAGGTTCAGCAGATTGAGCAGCAGCAGCCACCGTCGTCTTCGTCTTCGGTGGCCCCCTCAACGGTGTCCACTACACTGCCCCCGTCAGCCTCAGTGTACCGAGGGAGCGCCTCAGTGAATGTGGTCGAGGCGTTTGTGTCAACACCCCCGGGTTGCCGCGTGACCGAGGTCTTCGACATTACGGAGCTGGACGAGGAAGGCGAGTTCTCGCTTGAGGCCAGCGGGGTCCTAAGGATTGAGGCGGCCGAGTCGGAGCACGAGGGCGGCCAGGCAAGCGAGGACGCCTTTCTTGAGGGCGACCTGGGTGGAAGCGACGACGGGCATATGAGCGAGGCCGCCATCCTTGAAGACCCTGGCTGCTTCCTTGAGGTCCCTACTTTCCCCATGGACGGGACCGACGACGATGACAACTGGACCCTGGCACCAGATCTGAAGCAGCAGGGCGAGGCCATTGCAAGAGTGAACGCTGTGACTGCCGGCAACATGGTTGATGTTATCATTGACTCGGGTGCCGACATCTCAGTTGCGCCGCTCCGGTTGAGCAGCGTCGGCCGGGCCACCAAGGCGAGTGGCGTCACCATGCAGGACGCCCAGGGCCGGCGCATAAAGGAGTGCGGAAGCAGGATTATCGACATTGAGGTGGCTACCACGGAGGGCACGCAGGTGGTGATCAGGGAGAAGTTCGCGATTGCCAAGATTGAGTCGGTGATCCTCAGCCTGGGCCGCTTGATTCGGTGGGGGTGGTCCCTAGGATGCTTTGAGGGCAAGCCCACCATTGAGAAGGGCGGCCACGTGGTGCCGATAAAGCTCAAGAGGAACACGCTTATGATCACAGCGGCCGTCTCCGCAATTGCCGCGCAAGGTCCCAACTGCGGGGTACGGGCCCTTTCCAGCTATGATGATCTGGGGCGACTTCCTGAGCCTCTGGAGAAAGTTGCCTCAAGGCAGGGGTGGCACATCCTCGAGAATGGTCTGCCAGTGCTGGTGGCCCACAAGGTCACCGAGCTTGACCTAGAGCGGTCCCTTTGGGACATGGCAGATTGGAGCTGGGTGGCAGTTTTCATCAGGATTGAGGAAGCAGTTCGCCCACCCCAGGTTGGCGATATCTGGGCCCAGGTCCTCACCCTGCCGACCGAGAAGTACGAGGAGGCAGCAAAGACAATTGCTGAGCTAGATGAGGACCTTGATGGGGCCAGAGATGTGGTGGCTATGTTTCATGTTGCTGAGCTTCCCCGGGACATTTTGAGCAGGCCTCTCGATGTGTTCGAGGGCACAGGAGACGATGGGCGAGCCCCCTTCGTACCTGCAGGCGGGGGAGCCGAGGAGGATGATGGTGGCGGTGCCGGCATGGACCTCGACGAGCTTGAGGGCAACCAAGGTGCAGTGGAAGGCCGGGACGTGGAGGAGCCCCTGGCGAATGCGGAGGACGAGCTCGACGGCATTGCCCTTACCGCGGAGACCCCTCTCAAGACTTTGAAGGAGCTTTGTGACCGTCAGGGCCTATCTCGGAGCGGGGGAAAGGAGAAGGTGCTGCGTCGGCTTCGGCAGCAGAAGATCACCTTAGAGAACCGGATGACGGCGGAGGTCGCTCGCAAGCTCTACCTTGAGCAGCACCGGGACGCGGAGGCCCCCAAAACTCCAATTCTTCCCTCCGCGCGCCAGCAAGAACTGCATGCCATTACGCACGAGCCTTTCGCTCCTTGGTGCCAGGCTTGCGTTTTGGGGCGAAGCCGGCAAAGCCCCCACAAGGGCCAGGCTGGAGAGGAGCAGGTGGTGGCAGAGCACGCCAGGCCCGAGCCGATGATCCAGATCGACTATGCGTACACCTTCACCAAGCAGAAGCATGAGATTCAAGAGGGCGAGCAGGTGGTGCAAGCCCAAGGCCCCGATGGTGCAGCAGATGGAGACAATGAGCCCAATGACCAAGAACAGCCAGAAGCAGCGGCCGAGCAGCTTGTTGATTACAGGGATCAGTTTGGCCTGTGCATGGTGGCCGCAGAGAGCACCACGGGGTGGATAACTTGCCTGCCTGTGCTGGAGAAGGGCGCTGGATCCTTGAAGCGCGTCACGGAGGCCCTGGTGCGGCTCAGCCTCCACGTCAGCCCGAGCGAGGCGATCTTGTTACAGGGCGACCCAGAGCCAGCCGTGAAGCAGGTCTTGAATGCCACCGAGGCTTGCAGAGGCAGGCTGGGCCTGGTCACCAACACGAGGCTGATTGAGAAAGGGTCGCATGCCAGCAACGGGCAGGTGGAGAAGGCCATTGATACAGTCAGGCGGGGCGGCCTGACTCTTCGGAGCTACCTTGAGGACAAGATCAAAGCGAAGGTGTCGGGCCACCGCCACATATACGCGTGGCTCGGCAGACATGCCTCTTTCCTGTACAATCGGTTTTCAACAGGTGGCCGAGGAGCACCACCGTTCGAGATCATGTTTGGTCGGCGATTCAAGGGCCGACTCCTGCCATTTGGAGAAAAATGCATATTCTTCCGGCCCTCTCGGCACAAGGGGGACTTGCAATGGGACAGAGGGCTGTGGCTTGGCATCAATGAACGCAATGGTGCACATATTCTTGGAACGCCCCAAGGAGTTGTGGAAAGCCGAAGTGTACGCCGACTTCCTGAAGGTGAACAATGGGATGCGGAAATGGTTGTTTCAATGAAGGGGCTGCCATGGTGCTATGGAGGCACCTCGCGGCGGAAGCGGCCGCTATATTCTTCAATTGGGTCGCGGGTGCCTTTGTTACCTGATGGGGCCACGCTGGAGCAGCTTGCCAAGGCGGCCGGCAAGGCCGCAGCAGAAAGCATAGCAGCAGCGACCCCGGTGCCAGCGAATGCCCGCGACGAGGCGGGGTCGGACCCACCGAGCTCACCAAGCTCATCCTCGACCTCTTCGCCGGGGACACCACAAGCTACTTCACTGCCAAGGACGGGGGTGCCAGCCACAGCAGGAGCAGAAGCAGATGGCACACCAGGAATCAGCAGGACAGCCGCAGCCACCAGGGGCCGCAGATAGAAGCCTAGGAGGTGAGAGGAGACAGCACCAACATCCGGACACACACCAGGAATCACCAGGACAGCCGCAGCCACCAGGGGCCACAGATATGCAGGATGTGTCCAGACCACCGGCCGCACGTGATGAACTACCACCAGGGGGAGCAACACCCAAGCGAGCAAGGTTGCTTCTAGACAAGCCGCGAAGGAGTCCCGAGAGCGTGCCAACAGCTCCACCAGGACAGCTCTATCCCCCAGGCTACGCAGGAGTCTCCATGGTCCACGGTGACATCATGCCTGAGGAGCTGGCCGGATATGAGGAGTGGGACGAGGACCTTCGAGAGGCGATGGCAGAGGAAAGCGAGCTGGCGAGTGAGTTTGAAGCCTGGTGGGACGAAGATGGCGAGAACCCACCCGAGCTGAGCGAGGAGGAGCTGCGCATCGTTGACAACGAGGCCGACAAGAAGGAAATCACGCGCTTGATCCAGATGGGCGTGGCGCGCTGGCCGGCTGAGGGCGAAGACGTCAGTGGGTACCAGGTGCTCACGACGAAAGTCGTTCGCGATTGGAGGAAGCGGCCTGGGTGGCTACGCCGCAGCCGCTTGGTAGGCCGTGAATTCCGAACGATGGCGGCTTACACGCAAGAACTCTTCGCGCCAGCTTCGACACTGGCGACCGTCCACATGTTTATCTCGTGGGCTGTGTCAAAGGGACTGGAAGTCACAACGATCGACGTGAAGGACGCTTACCTGAACGTCCCGCAACCAAGTCCGGTCACGATACAGGTGGAGAAGAGCATGTTCGGCGGGGACGCGCTTGGCACTGTGACCCTGGTTCTGGACAAACTCCTGCCAGGGCAGAGGATAGGAGCCTCAGCTTGGTATGGGTATGCCCGTGACATTTTGCACGAGGCGGGGCTTGAGAGCTTCATCAAGGAGCCGACCCTCTTCAGGAGCAAAGAGGAGGGCAACGACACCGCTCTCATACTTCACGCGGATGACAGTCTCCTTGCCAGCACCCGTGCCGAGCGAGCCAAGTTCGAAGCCACGTTTGGGGCAAAGGTCACGCTGCAGGTCGACTCCCCGTTGGTCGAGGTTGGGGATTCAATTTCCTTCCTCAAGCGGAAGTACGTGAAGGTGCCTGAGGGTGTGGCCGTTTACTCGAACAGCCGGTACCTGGAGTCCTTGAGGAGCGCTTTGGGGCCCAAGGTGAAGCCGAGGGACAGCCCGGCTGACAACTCTTTCTTGGAGCCAGACAACAGCCGCGACTTGAGCCCGGCAGATGCCAGGCTGTACAAGGAGTCGGTGGGCAGGCTCTTGTACCTGGCCCACTCCCGACCGGATGTCCAGTTCCCCGTGTGCATCCTGAGCTCCAAGATGAGTGCCCCAACGGCAATGGCGATGAAGTGGTTGCACCGAGTGGTGGGATATTTGCTCGCCACCCCGGAGATCGGGTTTATCATCAAGCCTCTCCGCAATGGCGCTTGCTTCTCCTTTGAAGGCAAGGAAGAGCTTGGGGAAAGCGACGGCGGACCCTTCAAGGTCATCCTGGAGAGCATCACCGACGCCGACTGGGGAGGCTGCAAGAGGACGCGTCGAAGCCGAAGCTCAATGCAGTACTATGTGGCTGGGTCATTGGTGGGCTCAGCCGTGCGCACGCAGAAGGCTATCGCCCTGAGTTCGGCCGAGAGCGAGTTTGTGGCAATCTTGGGCGGTGCGTGCGAGGCACTTTACCTTAAGGACTGCTTGGGCTACTTAGCCAACGGCGAGATCGAGATCGAAATCAGGTGCCGGAGCGACAGTGCGTCGGCAAGAGCCATCAGCCAGCGCCTCGGCTGTGGACGCGTGAGACATCTCCACGCGGGGTCCTTTTGGATCCAGAGCGATGTGAAGCGGTCCGAGCTGACCGTGGGGCCGATTGCAGGAGCCCTCAACCCAGCAGACGTGGGCACAAAACCTTTGGCCGGCCCACGCATCCGAGAGCTTCTGTTTACAATGGGCGCGCTCGTGCCCGGAGGTGATCCCTACGGCCAGTCGGACAAGGAGGCAGCAGACGAGAAGCGGGCGCTCAGCCAGGCCTTGAAGAACTTCACAAGTGCCGGGGCCAAGGTGAGCAACATCAAGGCCGTGTTGCCCATGTTGCTTATGCTCACGCAGGTGGATGGAGCCCAGGGCTTGAGCTTGGTTACGTGGGAGCCAGAAGATTGGGTGCTGCTGGCTGTGACAGCAATGGTGGGTGCGATTGCCATCTTGGTGGTGTTCGGGTTGCCCTACGGTGTCTTCAAGCTGCTTAAGTGGAGCTTGGGGAAGTTTTTCCGTGGAAGCAAGGGAGGTGCAGCCCAGGTGCCACAAGGGGTCGTAGAGCCACAGACCGGCAGTGCCAGCAAGCAAGTGCAGGCGAGCCTTGGCATGAGCAAGAAGGAGAAGAGCTTCTGTGAGGAGTATGTGACGAGGTGCACAGAGGCAGAAGCGCTTTTGGCACAGAAGTGCCGTGAGAACGAGAAGCTTGAGGAAGCATTGCGCGAGACAAGGACTGAGTGCCGAAGGCTTCAAGGAGTCATCGATAGGCTTAGTGTTCGGCGTGAACCTGAGACGGTTCATGTTACGACGAGCCGCGGAACGCAGTTCCACCTTCCAGGTTGCAGTCACATTCGTAATTCTCAGATTAGGGTGTACACTGCTTGCCGTGACTGCTTCGGAGGGTGAGTTTTGAAAGAAATTCTTCGAGCGGCAGACCGGTCTTAAGATAGGAGGACCGCTCTGCCGAGGCGGGGTGCAACAAGTCGTACCCCACAGCCTGACCATTCGCACTATCCGCTGCAGCCCTGGAATCTTAAGGGAAAAGAGATTTTTGCATACTTTGCGCATGCCGCATGATGTTTATGCTGAGAAAACCTGAAACAAGAGTCATAATACCAGAATGAGTCTCAGCCCCAAGCCCTAACTTCCGAAACATGTCCGCCGACCTAAGCAGCCTGAGCAGTGATCCGCGCTGAGGATTTTACGCGCAACTCTATCGGGGAAGATCTGAGTGATCCGAAGTGGCGCATGTGTAGAACCGGTCACATCACGTGTCACGTTACCGGAGCTTCAAGCGATTAGTGAGCAACCCGCAAATGGCTCGTGCCTCGTGTTTAAAGATGGATCAGACATGTTCGCAATGTTCTCCCTTGCCTGCACCCACCTTCACAGCTTGCACATCGGCATTCATTGTCCAACAACGTGAACAACTATCATCGAGGGTCGATTGAGCAGCGAGCATCCTGAGCATCTTCCGTGCCACATGCAAGATTTTGTTAACAGGCCGCTAACTCCGCCCCTTCAAGGTTTGTGCTACAGCTCTTCCGGACTCGACATAAAAGTTGGTGATGCATTGCGGGGGTGTCAGACGCAGTCAGCACATGGCATACTGTACGCGGCCCTGGCTTCAACGCGTTCGCTTGTTGTAATCGCATAAGAGACTCTCTTATTGCGTGCCAGGCTACGGGTGTGTAGACGACAGGGTTCAAACAATAAGAAGTATGAGGTTGTGAACAAGGCATCTCGCACTTGCAGATCGCGACACTTGAATTTCAACCTGGCAACCCATTCAGCAAATAAAAGTGATCACCCTTCGAGGTAGCACGTGTTTCTTGTTTCAATTCTGCCGTGAAGGAGCTGTCGCTTTGCACATGTCTCTGCTCCAACCCCTGCAGACGTGTGAGACAGAGATCCGACGGAATCAAGCATCAGCCGATAGCCACTGACAGACTTAGAAGTCTTGGAGTCACTGATTGTCATACCCGGATGCCCTTCCGTCCCTCGTTGCGCTACCGCTGCGCACCTTGAGTTTGATCTTTCGTCTCTTCCTTCTCTGTCCACCGCTTTCCCGTGATGTTCGGTTGAGGGTAGACTGACATTGATAGAGCCTGCCTTCGCCATGCAGTTCACCAAAGAACGTGCAGTCCTCCGAATTCTGCTGCCTCCTTAACACTGACAGGTCGGGGTGCTGCGAAACGCCGCAAGCTCGAAGAAAATTCAAGGCTGGAGAAGTGGCTGGCACCAGACTCGGACAGGAATTTAAAGCACTGGTACGAAGGCCGCTGAGAACTTTTCTGCTCAGGAAACGAATGGCGTGTGGGTTTCTGAGACTGCCGCATGGGGTCAACCGGTGTCTCTGAGCGCGTTTTGCGGGTCTTGGGCTGTGGGCTGTGGGCCACGGATCCGTACTTTGCCAGGCTGCTGGTGTGTCCATGGCAGTAGAGACACGGGAGCAAACCGAAAACGAAGTTTCAGGCCTGGGCTGTGTTTAGGCCCGTCCAGCACCTCGTATTATTTCCTGCTCGCAAGGCCGTGGTTTGGTCGCTCGTCGTGCCAAACCCTCGGTTATGGTGTGTGTGTGTATGTTTGATTTGCGTGTGACACGTTATTCGGATGATCACATGTCTATCAGCTGACTACCCGAGGACATTGAGCAGTACGAGGATTTGGCTCGGGTTCCGCCTGGCCTTCAGCAACATGGAGTATCCGGAAGTGCCTAATGATTTTCCTCAAGGGGCGGTCTGCTGATTTAAGGAAGCCTCTTCTCTTGACGAAGGCAGCATTCTCGGAACCACTTTCGATCACCGACAAGATGCAATGAGTATAGTGCGATGCAGGAGAGCTCTTGTGGAGTGTTCGGGGAGGAGTGCATCCCTGCAGACATGAGCAGTGTCCTCATCTCCTAAAGGGCATGTTTGAGTGCACTCACGAGCATACGACAAAACCTGTTTGGGTGGAGCCGGAACAAGCTCAAGTGCCGTACGACGACAACGCAGAGTGCCACAGCATGCTCGGTGAAGTTCCTGATTCCACGGCCTTGTTTGGTAGTGTAGCAGTAGCACACTAGAAGACGTTGCGCTGTGAGAGGTGAATACCCTGCCATTGCACTGCATCTCATTTATGAGAAGTTTGTCAAGAAGGACTTTAGGGATGCTAGCAGTTGGAAGGGGAATGTGAGGCCGAATCTATCATCTGAGGAGGAGTCGTTCTGGGCGCCTTACATCGCCGTCCTGCCGTCCACAGACGAGTCGATGCCTCGTATCTTCTTTGAATGATCTTGGCTGCGGCGTGTTGAATCCAGTTACAAAGGGTAGGGGCTTCCTTCTCTTGGGAAGACGAGGACGAGCTGCTGTTTCGTGCATGCTGCATGTCCAGTGTCAGAATAAGAGGATCCCACCAAGTAACCCAAATGTTGTGGTCCGTGGTTCAGGTTTTCTACATCTGTTTCTCGTCTCCCCCTTCTCTCCCCTTCTTCTCCCCTCTCTCCCTTCCAATCCTCTCCCATTTCGCTCCCTCTGCCCTCTCCCCTTCTTCAGTTTTTTGTTCCTTCGTCCCCTCCCTCTCTCCCTCGGTTCCTTGCTGCATGCGGATGTGCATTGGTCAGGAGGGTTGGTCGATCGATGGAACCGGTACTCAGCCATCAACGACGGAAACAAGCTTGTGGTTGTGGTTCTTCTTGTTGTTGTTGTTGTGGTGGTGGTGTTTGTTGTTGCTGTTGCTGTTGCTGCCGCCACTAGACTGGCACTCGGGGACCCGGCTCAGAAGCTTCCAAAAGCAGCTGGGTACGACCCATCAGGCGTTGGTTAGACCTGCCCAACGAAGCCAAGTGATCACCAGTGTGTACCTGCCGATTGTGACCTATTGCATTGCATTCACTGTACATTGTTTCATATTGCTGAGACTAGACATAGCGAGGGGCAAAACCATAAACCCCATTTCGACTGGATATGGCGAGGGGCTAAGCCATAAACCCACCTTCGAGCATTACATGCCAACCCAGGTTGGCAGAGTACATTCTACCCGATTCTACCCAGGAACCGGCAGATATGTGGTATCATGACATTACGACAGGCGTACACCCATCCTACCTTCTTTGTTGTTGTTGTTGTTGTGGTTGTGGTTGTGGTTGTGGTTGTGGTTGTGGTGGTTGTTGTTGTTGTTGCTGTTGCAGTTGTCGCTGCTGTCGCTGCTGTCGCTGTTGAACATTGTTGTCGTTCTTGTCGTTTGTTGCTGTTGCTGTTGTTGTGGTTGTGGTTGTGGTTGTGATTGTTGTGGTTGTCGTTGTTGTGGTCGTTTGCAGTTGGTTGTAGCAGTTGTGGTGCTAGTTGTTGTTGCTGTTGTTGTGGCGGTGCTGGTCGCTTGTCGCTTGCTGCTTCTTGCTTGCTGGTGGCTAGTTGCTGGTCGGTGGTTGTTTGTTGTGAGTTGGTTGTTGGTCGTTTGTTGTTTGCTGCAACTGCTGCTGCTGCTGCTGTTGCTGGTGCGGTGCTGTTGTGGAGAAGGAGGAGGAGCAGGAGCAGGAGCAGGAGCAGGAGCAGGAGCAGGAGCAGGAGGAGGAGGAGGAGGAGGAGGAGGAGGAGATTTCTATGGGCTGCGCCCACGGGCGGGCAGCGCAGGTAGCAGCCCGGAGCAAGGCCACGCACCCCCCCTCCGCCGAACCCCGCTGATGCTGATGATGCGCGCCCTTTGGGGGCTTCCACAACCCACTCAAAAATTGACAAAACACATCGCCTCACGCTGCCTGGCCGGCGCCGGGTGCTCATGATGCTCGCCGCATGCCCTCCTGGAATCACCCGCAGCTTGAGGGGTTGGGCATGCCTTGGGCTTATGGCTAAATTACAGCTTTGAAAGCATCCGCTGGGCGCTGGGGGGTGGGGAGGGGTAAGAGGGGTTGGGCATGCTTGAATTAAATCATTAAACTACTCGTTTGAGTCCAGTGGGTGCTGAGGGGTCAGGAGGGGTCGGGAGGGGCAAAAGGGTTGGGCATGCTTTGGGCTTGAAGAGAATGTTAAATTGTTCATTTGAAGGTGCTGAGGGGTCGGACGGGTCGGGAGGGGCAAGAGTTTGGCATCTGTTGGGCTTGGGGTTGGGCATGCTTTGGCTTGACAAGGCTTGAAAGAATCCACTGGGCGCTGGGGGGTGGGGAGGGGTCAGGATAACAGACCAAAGTACTAATTTGAATCGGTCCACTGGGCGCTCAAGATTACATGATTAAATGACTAGTTTGAGAGGGTCCAATGATTCCAATCAGCGCTGGGAGGTCGGGAGGGGTCAATAGGGGCAAAAGGGGTTGGGCATGCCTTGGGCTCAAATTAAATGACTAAGCTACTATATAACTTGAAAGGGTCCAATGGGCGCTGGGGGGTCGTGATAAATGACTCTGACTAAATGAGTCTAACTGGGGTTCCGGGGGGGTCGGGAGGGAGGGGTCGGGAGGGGCAAGTGGGGTTTAGGATGCCTTGGGCTTGAATTACATGACTAATTTACCAATTTGAACGGGTCCACCGGGCGCTGGGGGGTCGGGAGGGGCAAGAGGGGTTGTGCATGCCTTGGGATTGAACTGAGGGGTCGGGAAGGGTCGGTGATACACTGAGGAGTCGAGCGCTCAGAGCTGTGGGGAGAGCTATGGGGGTCAAGAAGCGGGTGAACCTAAAAACCGGCTTTCAAGCACAACCTCTGGGCACCGGCGGGTGGATAACGACAGCGATAATGAAGGAATTTACAACGCCGCTTCAGCCAACACTTGTCAGAACCGACCCTCAAACCCCGGCCCCGCCCCCGCCCTCCACCCCGCCCACCTTGGCCTCCTGCCCAGTGGCCGCTAACCGACGCGCGTCCCCCGCTTCCCCCGCTTCCCGCAGTCGACACAGTTTCGGTGGCTTCCCGTCGTCGTCAATCATCGTTACGGTCCTCGCCACCCTCGCCATTAGCTAAAGGCCACGATCACGCTTGCCAACTCCGTCACGCTCACCATGAAGGTCCCAATCCTATCATGACCGTCATCCATCTGCAATCATCATCATCATCATCATCATCACCATCATATCATCATCACCATCATCATTATCACATGTCATCTCCATTAATTACATCATATTCACCCTGATCATCATCATCATCATCTTCATAGTCATATTTCATCGCCATCATCAACACCATAGCCATTATCACCATCATCATTATCACCATCACCATCACCCTCACCACCATCACCATGACCATCATCATCATCATCATCATCTCCACCACCACGGCTCTACCATCATCACTTCGTGGGTGAGTGTGAACGAATCAGTTTGCGTTTCGACTTGCAACCATGGATCGCTATCGACTCACAATGTCGATTCTTCCGGATTTGTAGAAAGAGCATGAGGATGATCACGCAAAAGCACCATTGAAACAGCATGTTTTAGCTAGAGCAGCTAGATCGGGTGATGAGTCCAGGAGTTAGATACACTGCTGAACGGAAGCATTTGCCGAAACATGTCTGGGCCTGAGTATGCTGCTGAAAGTGCTGGAGATTCTACTACAGCTGCTGCACTGATTATCTGATTCGTGCTGTTCTTGAGGTCGTTGTATTTGAAGGAGCAGGTGCGAGACGAGTTCAACGGTCACCAGGCGCACTGCGACCATGTCAATGTCCATCAGGCTGATGCAGTGCTGCGGGACTACTGACAGGCTACGATCTTTACGCAGTTTCCGGAGAAGTTCCCTGCTGATGCATTTACTTACGAGAACTACGTTGCGGCCTCAGAGTGCAACAGCGTTCTTGTCTCCAGTCTGTATGCACATGTGCTACTTGTGTAATTACTGTTAGCTGTTAGACTCTCTCCCTGTGTCTCACACACCCATCAAGTAAAACCACGGTGCAGACGGCTTCCCTAGTAGAGACACACGGAGCAACTGCTTCTTTCAAGTGCTACACGACTCCTGCAACATGCAGCAAAGCGTCGTGAACTGCAGGCTCAGATATTAATAAGCAAAACCTGGCTATGTCGGCGTCAGGGGTTCGGTATGGCAGGAGACTGCAAAGAATGGAAATTCCCGAGAAAGGTTTACCGTTTACCCCCTGTATTGTTGAGTAAACGCTGTAACTTGAACCAGTGAGTTGTTACAGAGTAAACGCTGTAACTTGAACCAGTGGGTTGTTACAGGAACTCTGTTTCACGAACTGGCTCCCAGCTGTTGCGGAAACCGGGCCCGGGCGGTAGCCGGAACCAGGTGGGCGCCGTAACCGGAACCATAGGGGTTGAAACGGAAGCTGCCCTTCAACACAAGCCTTGCACTGGCTTCTGACTACGCATTTGAGGGCTTAGGGTTTTAAAACCACAGTTTTGAAGCAGAAACCATGATAGGCACTGGTTTTGTTGGAATTCCCAGTGAAATCCTGACAAAACCCATGGTTTAGGGTTCACGGTGGGTTAGGGTTTCGGGAGGGGGAGTGTGCGAATAGAGGAAAAGCAGAGCTTTCATCATACAGTTGCAAAGTACAATCGATGAGTTTTGAAGGGGGGTGGTTTCTGGGTTTAGGTTTAGGGTTGCGGGTTGAGGGTTTAGGGAGAGGAGAGGAAAGAGGAGAGGAAGACGAGAGGAAGAGCAAGGAGAAAGGAAGAGCAGGGGTAAGGCCTTGGTCGAAGGGTTTAGAGTTTAACGTTGCGGTGGAGGTCTAGGGGTGAAGGATTACAGGGTTTAGGGTTTGGGTCTTGTCCTTTGTCGGGTAGTACTGAAAGCACGCAGTGACATGGCAGAAGCTGGGATCCTACAGCCGTGAAGGCCCAAGGATCTCAGCTTAGGATTTCTTTAGGGGTCATGTCGTGCGACTCCTGTGATATAGCCTTCGCGGTGGCGCGCTTGGGGGTCATTGCTGCTATGGGCGAGACCCGTCTTGATGATGTGGTGGATCGTTGGTTGGAAGGGCCCCGGCACGCCCTGATTCATCTCCATAGCTGCCTGGATGCTGAGTCTGCAGACCGGCTTTTGCCCTTAATGGATCTCCTTACTTCTTTGCACCTCGGCAGTGATGTTCCCGTGGCTACGGGGGTTTTGGAAGCTCGGGGGGGCTCCGTAGGAGATTTCGAGGACTTGTATCAGGATGATTTCTCCCTGCTGCTGCGGTCGAGTCTTCAGATTCGTATCCTTCTTGCACCGCGCCCCTCTGGACCGCGGGTGGCTGCGATCTTCCTCAGCAAGTTGTTTCGAGAAGTGGGGCAGGACCCGTCTCCGTTACTGAGGTTGCGATGGTCTTGGGTAATGATCACCCGTAGGTTTGCGGCTCAATGGCCTCAGCGGCCGTTCTCTGGGAGACCTTGCGTCTCCGTGGCCTCCAAGACATAGCTCCCGTGTTTGTAGAATGTGGGGTGTACAGTGTAGAGCTCCTCCATGAACGGTGGGATGCACTGCTGCGTAGAGGAGTGGCTAGATGGCAGTTGGAGTTTCTCTCCGCAGGGGTCGAGCCGAGTCGCCAGCTGTCCCTTGGTGGGGACAGGCAGGACCTGCCACCGGTTCGCAAGCGCAAGCGGGCGTCTCTTCAAGAGGCTTTGGCAGCTGCGGCCCCGGACCAGAGGCAGCAGGCCCTTAGGGAGTTAGAGGGCGAGGTCCTCGCTAAATCCACCGTTGGACCCATGGAGTCCAGGCTGGCGGTGTGGAAACGGATCTGCTTAGCATGGGACGTGGCACCGTTCCCGCTTGACATCCAGAATGTACGCATGGTAGGGGCCAGCTTGAAGAGAGGCGGTTACCGTAGTGCCGCGCAGTATTATGCCGCAGCCACATCGTGGCAGCAGCGGCAGTTGCACACACCTGTACCCCAAGCAGTGCGCTTTACTATCAGGGACTGTGTGCGGTCCATCCGGCGCGGCTTGGGCCCCGCCGAGCTCAAGGACTCCTTTCCGGTGAGCGCGTTGGCCAAGTTGGTAGATGAGGCATCGGATGTTTATGCATTCGATTTTGAGTCTCCAGCAGCAGCCGCGGATGCCATGTTGGTAGGGTCGTACTACATGTTGCGCGAAATAGAGATGGCCAACGCCCGTAGCGAGCATCTTTATTTCAAGGATGGCCTGCTGCAGATGCTGATTCCAGTGCACAAGACTTCGACCGAGGGAGAGCTGACAGTTCGCTCACTGGCATGTTGTTGCCAAGTTCGCAGGCAGCCGTTGTGCCCATGGCACGCAGGCCAACGACATCTACAAAGATTGCAGATCTTGCAAGGGGTGCTTGATAAGACGCGGATCCCGCTGTTTCCGGACACATCTGGCCGAGTGCTGTCGAAACATCAGATAGTCGATCACATGCGCAATTGCATTTCGTTAGCTGGCATCAGTGTTACTCGGCCGGACGAGGTTGGATTGCAGGTGCAGCGGTTCGGTGGACACGTTTTGCGTGTCAGTGGGGCCCAGCACTTGTCACTGTTGGGTCTTAGTGTTGAGCAGATCCAGCTGCAAGGCCGGTGGGCATCGGACACGGTGCGTCGTTATGTGCAGTCGGCGCCGCTCCTTCATGTTCCGGGGCTCGTGGCTGAGGCCCTCACAGTCGGACCCAGGTCGGGGCGGGGATGGCAGATCGTGGAGGATCCGGGTCAATCCACCGAAGTGATCGCGGTAGAGGCCGATGAGGAGGAATCTCAGTCCCAAGGGTCGGTCAGGGAAAAGGACAGCGGAGCCCAGATTGCGGCGCTTCGCGCTGAGTTCGCAGTCTTCAGGAGTGAGTTTGCGACTAGGCGGATGTTGGTCGTGAATCGTAGGTCGCGTCGAGCTCATAAGCCGGTAGTGGATGAGGCCCATAACAGTCCAGATGTATGGGCGACTGCGTGTGGCATCCTTTACGGGAACTCCCGATTTTTCAGGACAGATGCGGCCAGGCCAGAGTGGCCGTTGTGTCGCAGGTGCTTTCCCTCCGATGAGGGCGTGATTGAGGATGATGCGTCCGAGGGGGACGTATCATCCGATAGCAGCAGCTCAGAATCCTCCAGCGGGTGAGGGCCAACGGGAGGACGGGAGCTCGCGACCCAGAGACTCGCACATCCTTGTTGCAATCATGTCCGCTGGAGTTGTCGGTGCGTGTCGATGCTCATGTCCACTTTAGTTGTAGGTTCATGTCAGTGCTTTGTTGACGTGCTGCACGCTTTGCCTTAGGTGTAGGTCCGTAGGAAACTTGCCTGGCTTGTGTTGGGCGAGCAGTTCACTGCATTCCGGGAAGCCAGTGATGAAGCCTCATTTCGTGTCAAGGGTTATGCAGCAATTGTCAGGACCACTTCATTAGCGACTCCGTCGAAGACCAGAACAGGCCAGAGCCACGGAGTGAGAGCAATGAGGCAACGCGGGTAGCGCATAGTTGTCTCGAGGAGACCGATTAATGGCAGCGTCACGCCGGATGGTGCGTGGCGAGGCCGGAGCTTTCGCTGGGGACAGTTGGCACCCCAAGCAGTAGCAACGACCTTTAGCGCACGGCAGCGCGTAGCGTTGGAGCGGACAACGCGATAATGCCTCGGGGCAGGCGGTTCCCGAGATCGACTATGTGACCGAGGCCGTGTGGGAGGCGAAAAGGACGTCGTGCCTCCGTCGCAGTAGGGTTCGTGCTGAGGGCCCGTGAGTGATTCACCCGAGTGCCCGAGGGGGGCGCATCGTCGCTTGAGCACCTTAGGGGAGCATTGCGCATGTCGGTAGCGTCTGATCCACCCTCCCTGAGGGAGGTAGCAGATCGGGCCGGAGCGAGCCCAGAGATCCTTCGGTACCTTGAGTTGAGGGGTATCAAGGCAGTGGGCACACTAGCTCACGCCGCAGCCTCGGACACAGAGTATCGCGATGTGGTGATCAGGCCTCTTCTTGCAGGCTTTGGCCCCCCCGACGCTAGGATCGAGATTAGCGAGCAGGAGAAGCCAATTGCTTCTGCCATCCTCATGTACATGCGTAACATCTCTTTGGAAGCTCAGCGGCCTCAGAGTTCACAGCCGAAGCCATCCGGGACGGTAGATCCCGACGTGCCCGCCACATCGGCAGGCACAAGTGGGTCACGAGGAGCCTCGGCTTCGTCATACGACCCGGATAAAGTGCCCAAGACTCTGCCAGCGGGGGTGTGGACCCAACAGATACAGAAATGGGAGTCGGTGGTTATCCATGGGGTGGCCAGAAAGTTCCCGGAACAAAGGGTCATCGGCGCGGAGTCGTCGTTGGCTAAGCCTTGGCACCAACTCCATGTTTCTCGAAATTTTTCCCCTTTGCCCCTAGGAGAGATTTTCGCCAGGAGGTCGTTTGATTCGGCTGGATTGGTCAATGGCTTGGCCAAGCGGAAGGTCAATCAGGAACTTGTCATCGACATCGACAAGGACCGCCTGCTCACCAAGGATGATGCCGAGGGTACGTTTGAGCCCCGCTCGATGCTAGCAGTGATAGATGCTCTGAACGCCAATCGATGGGCTCTTCTGTTGCTAGAGTACGGTCCGGAACATGAAATCGATCGGCTGTATGACTTGCTTGAGCAGAGGGCCAGACAGAGGCCACAGAATCTCGAACAATTTCGGGTGTATTATGAGGCGGCGATGTGGAATCTTTGCATGTCCCTGAGGGCCGGGAAAACCTTCGCGGAGGCAGCAGCCGGAGTCCGCGAGGACGTCCATCAGTACCAGGAGGTCATGGCACGCCCCACGCAACCCTTGAAGAAGGAGCCCCCACCCAAGAAGCTACGCACCGAGGACGGCAAGCAGCAGGACACGCCACAGGGTTGGTCGGATAATAAGAAGGGCAAGGGCAAGAGGCGGCAGTGGGACCAGGACTCACAGCACCGTGGATGGCACAAAACTGGTCGTTAGGGACTCGGGAGCTCCGAGTGGCGACCGGAGCGACCCGTTATCCTTAGGCCGTTTGACCCTGGTGGCCATGCCCCACCGGGCACTTCATCACAGGCGGGCCGTAGCTCAGGTTGTGATGCGGCACCAATACAGCATTCGGCGACAGGCCCTGGCCAAGGGGAGATGGGGCCACCACCACCGGTGTCATCGGGACAGTCACCCCGGCCGTTGGGGCCACACACTGTGGCACATCACAGCTTCCCGCCTCCGCCACCACCTGCAGTTGATCGGGCTTCTAGTGGGAATCAACATGTGATTCACCTCGATTTCTTCGCCGGCATGGGCACGGCTTCATTGGCATTGCGTCATCTCGGTTACAGCCTCAGGGCGGTGTTCGCGTGGGAGGTTGACCCCGCGGCGATCAAGGTAGCGAGCCAGCGATGCGGTGACGGGTACCGTCATATGGGCGATGTTCTGCAGGCTGACCCGGCATGGATTGCGGCACAGGTTGCAGCCATACCGGGCGGCAACGAGGACATTATCGTTATCACGGTAGCGGCGCCATGTCCGGATTACTCACAGGTCAGATCTGAGTCATCACCCGGCCGGAGCGGGAGGTCGGGGGCTCTTTTCGTTCAATTTTGCGGGATCCTTGACAAGTTGCTTGGGGCTTTGAAGGGCAGGAAGGTGACCTTGGTGGCCGAGAATGTCGTCATGAACAATCCAGCGGACATCCAGTGGTTCTCGAAGCGTCTGGACGCGGGACCGATGGTAGTGGATTCCTCGGATTTTGCAGCGGTGTCAAGACCCAGGTTATGGTGGACCTGGGTCGACTGGTCGGTTTGCCGAGCTCACCCTGCGAACTCCAAACCTCTACGCTGGCGCAAGGTGCAGAAGAACCTGTTTCAGCTTCACCTCGATCTTCCGAAACAGGATCCTTCGGATCTGCAAGTTCGCGGCCTCAAGCTGCATCCCAAGGTGCTGGATGGATCCCGGAAGTTGCCGTGCCTCACCACGCCGGCCCAATCGGAGGCCGGGAGAGACCCGCCAAAAGCAATCAAAGGTCGCATCGATTCCGCCACACGGGCACGGTGGTTGGAACATCGGAGATCATATGCACCTTGGTTTTTCCTAGAAGAGAACATGATGACGGATCCGCATGGGACCATGGTCCTCCTTCCCATAGAGGCGAAGGAACTCGCCCATCAGTTTGTGGCCGGTTTTACTCAGGTCGAGGGGGTCACGGACAAAGAGCGGCACACTCTACTCGGCAACTCGTGGCACTTCGGAGTGTCATTGGCTGTCATGGAGTTGGCGTTGCATCATGGAGTGCGGACCGTAGGTAGCGCAACGACCGAGCGAGCCGAGGACTTGTCAAAGGTTTGCGGTTTGGCATCAGTCCTTGCATTGTGCTCACAGTTTCCATTGTCCCTGAGCAAGATACCTGAATGGTCATCCCACGTAGACATGCAACCACCCGATGACATGTGGCAACATTGGGTGTATTCGGAGAGGGCGGTACACCCCTTAGCGCAGGCCCCAGCAGTCGATCCGGGCATCCATGTTACGATGTCCAGGTTGTTAAAGATGGGGCCCAGGATTGTCGAGTTTCGTACTCGGGTCCTCAGTGAAGTGCGCAGTTTAGCCGAGAGCATGCGGGCTGAGACACAGGCGTGGTTTGAGCAGTTGAAGCCGCACATTCAGAAGGCATACACCCTCCCGGACGGTCATATTGTGCAAATTATAGCCGGCACCTCGGTTGCTCCGAGGTGCCGGCTATCCAGACTGCGATTCTCTTTTTCGCGATTTGACGGTTGGTTTCCCTGTTACAGGACAGCTGCCGCCGACACCAGGGTGGAGACCCCGTTCGGATGATACGTATGACCATCCAATCTCAAGGGCTGCGTTTGAAACTTTGAACCGAGATTACGTCCACAACAAACTTACGCGGGGTCGAGTGGACCCCGAATGGGAGCCCATGCTTCAGGAGATTCTGTCTGAGGTGCGGATGGGTCGGATGCGGGGCCCCTTTGCCTCGCCAGATGACTGGCCGAAAGCTTGCGTGCCAGTCGCCGGAGTAGTAGGCTTCACCGAGTGCAAGCCACTGGAGGGCGAACGGGTGTTCGCTGCAGGGGCGTTCTCTGTAGTCCAACAAGGCAGCGATGGCTCTAAGAAAGTGCGGAGATGCGAAGACTATCGCAGAAGCTATCATAACGCTACCATTTGCACTGCAGACGTCCCGGCGCATGACACAGTGGAGACATACGTCCAAATCATTCGGATGCTCATCATGCTGGGCTACTGGGTGTTGCTCTGGTGCCAAGACTTGTGGGCGGCATACCGCCAGTTCCCTCTCTCGCATCCTTCAGAGGCATACACTTTCTTGGGGACGCCAGCCGGGCCTACTCTATGGCAACACGCTGTCTTGCCTTTCGGGGCATCCAGCTCCGTATGGTGCTTCAACAGATGCATCGATGCCTTGATGTTTCTGGGACGGTCTTTACTTTTTGTATTAGTCATTCATTTCGTTGACGACATAGGCTCCCCAGACGCTACGTTCAGCGCTCGATCGAGTTTTTCCTCATTTGTCGAGTTGTGCGACATATTAGGGATGCGACTTAAACCGTCCAAGGCGCAACCCCCTGCCCATTGTCATAAGATTTTAGGAGTCCTGATTGAGATTGCTGGCGACGGGATCTGGTTGTGTCCCGAACCTGGCAGAGTTCGGAAAGTGCTCATGACGATCCGCGAAGCGCTCCTCACGGACACCTTGACGCCGGAGACGGCACAGAAGTTGGCGGGCAAGTTGGTGTTTTTGGGGACTACTTTGTTTGGCCGCATAGGGGCGGCCTCTCTGCATCCGGTGTACTCCCGCAGCCGAGACGTCAGCGGGACGGCGCCGTACCAGTTGAACTCTGCGCTGCGGTGTGCACTGGAGGTCCTACAGCGGATGCTGCACAACAGCAAACCAAGGTGGATTCCCTTTTGGAGCCCACACATGCCTCATGCGACCTTGTATGCGGACGCGTTCTTTTCAGCTGGCGAAACGCAGTATGGGTTGTCTTCGGAACCACCGGCGGCGTGGAATCCGCAACACGCTAGAAGTTTTCACAACGGTGCTGGATTCGTGGTCAGAACAGGAACTCTGGTCCGATACGCGCACTGGGAGGTGCCAGCTGCACTGTTGCAACGTTTCTCCTCGTGCAAAGCATTCATATATGCCTTGGAAATCATGGCACAGATTGTGGCAGCGATTACCACATGGCGGGATCTTCCAGTTCTTTGGGTCGGATTCTGTGACAACTCGGCAGGGAGGGCCGCCCTTTCCCGCGGCTACAGCAAAGAGACATCTCTAAATCATCTTCTGGCGTTCTTCTGGTCGGTTGCTGCAGCACTACAGTGGTGCCCCCAACTGGAGTGGGTGCAGAGTGAGTTCAACATCGCAGATCCCTTTTCGAGGGGCGATGTCAGTATTGGTGTCAACCGCCGATGGCAAGCACTGCAGTCGTCGCTTGATCCTTTGTGGGACGTGTTTTACCGAGTCTCTTGGGACCTGGAATATGCTACGGGCCAAGCGGTTTCAGACGCACTGGCTTTGGGCTGGTCTTTCTATTAGGGCTTCACCGTCACGGTGCGGGCGGATCGGGCTGTGACGGTGTGGCGGTTCTGTGTCACATCCCTCTGGCCGCCCGTTCGAGTGTTTCTGAAGGGGCGAAGCACGATTCGAACCAACCGAAGCTCCAGGAACAAAGTATGGAGCGATTGCCTAGAGATGCCTGCCTTCGATCATGTCTCCTATCTGTTTTGTATCATTATGACAGCTATTTTCCATGCCATAAAGTCGGTTTTAAACACACCAAAGCAAAAGGAACCTATCCGTGGACTGCATTATGCAGGAATCTTATATGCGGATGACACCTTAATGTTTGGTACCCATACACATTCAATAATCAAGCTTCTGCACCAAATCCAACAAGAGTCACAAAAATACAACATGAAACTAAATCTGGACAAATGTGTTAACCTTACGTTGAATCAGAACCAGCCCTGAGTTAAACACGTGAACGGACAAAAAGAATCAAGCAAAAGACACAAGCGACATACTTGAGTGGCACATTGATAGATGCAGTAGATAATTATGAAGAATTTTTGCAAACAATTGGGGAAGCTAATGCTGCAGCAAACCAAGTTGGGATCCTTTGGTCAAAAGCGCATCTCGAAGAGATGGAAACTGACAATTTTAGATGTCGTGGTAATGAACAAGTTAATGTATGGTTTAGGTACTATGCAGTTACCAAAATCAGATCAGGATCGAATAGATGCATTTCAAATGAAGATGTTGCGACGAGTGTTGAATGTACCCCCTATCCATATCGAAAATGGACCAGTCGGAAGGTAATAGACGAATTCCAATTACGAGCCCAAGATCAGCATGTCAAGTTATCAGACAAAAGGAAGCAGCGTAAACTCACCTTATTAGGCCGCATCTTGAGGGCTCCATCGGATTACCCAATGAAACAGGCACGGATGGACCACGCATTGAACACACTCGAAGAGTCGGCAAGCCAAGAGCCAACTGGTTTGTTGAAAGATGCAAAGATGCCTATACAGTATGTGATCCCAAGACCGACTTTGATGGACAGAACATCGCACAGATCAGGGTCTTTAACAGCCACAGCAAACAACCGCGAAACTCCTTTCAACTAGGATGGGTCTTCCTTGTTAACGTGATCGAATAGGTCATAGAATACTTCAAAGTAGTGGCAGTGCGGTGCTGGCATCATCTTTCGCTATGAGAGCCGACGTGGTCATAGACCTAGGGGCTTATGGTTTTCCTTTTCACAGCTAGGATCTGCTTTTCCTTATGTGGTGGGCAACGCTCAGCCTCGGACGGGCAGCGTGCAGAGAGAGAGAGAGAGAGAGAAGGTTTAGGGTTGCCATTTTGGCTCAAGTCGACCTGCCGCTCCTCTCGGGGGGCGCCTGAGGCCGGCCCTTTGGGGTAGCTGGCTGTTCCCAGCTTCCCCATTGGGTGGACGTGCCTTCAGGCGGGGGAAGGCTTGAGCCTTACGTCCGTCGCCGTTCCGTTCCAGTGGCCTTTTCGGGGTGGGTTTCAGGAACGCTTGCCATACTCGTGAGGGTAAAGTCCGTGATACCTACATCCTTGCCCGCGACCTCGCTACTGCAAGATCTTCTTCTTTGCAGCGATAGCAAAGGGGGAGACGCGCTTCTTCACTTTGCAGGCCCTTTCCTTCTTGCCGATACCGATCCTAAACAACTTGTTCACTGGGAGGGGGAGTACGACACCTCAACGGTCGTGACTTGGGGAACGGCCGCGACATAGTGAAGTTCACCATGGTGGGGACTTGTATAATATGCAGGTACGCTGAGGGGACCTGCACTATTGGCATGCGAAAAAGCCATGACCGCACGGACCCGGCTTGCAGGCTGTATGGAATCAGCACGAAAGTTGCCACACCTCGAGACCGTACAAGGAGCCGTCCAAGCGGGGGAGACCAAGCAGGCCCATATGGAGCAAGCCAGACAGCATAGGAGAGCGACTCGATGACGACGGGGGGATTTTCCTCTCTTTCTTCCTGCCCTTTGGGGGGACATAGTTCGCCTACGAACGCTGATCCGCGTGGAAAAGTTTCTTCGCTCCGGCTACTGAGGGGGGACCTTAGGGGGAACCCCCAGGGCTGATCAGACAATCCGTGACTGCACGTAAGCTTTTAGGTGTGAATTCTTTAAGCAAAGCATACAACTGCTTTTCTCAGGCAAACCTCGAACCTCTGGCCCAACCTGGCCCTTTAATCTCAGTTTCTTTTCAACACACCTGTACCATTCTTTCCCGTCCTTGAACGAATTCGGGGGATAAGCCAAGGCCCAATTAGCACCACTCAAACTTCGGCAGACCATGTATTGTGCATGTTTTTGCCCTGGCGCCCCTTTCCCGAGTACCTCACCATGTTGACACTTCGGAATAGGCTGTATCTTTGTTTGCTTACTGTGGGGGACTTCAGAGTGACGGCCGTTTGTACACCCTCGGTGGCCGGGCGGCTTGGGGGATACCCAGTCGAACTAGTCCTTTCATTTGTAAGGGAGTTTTATGATCCCCTACAGCGGCCCGGACCTCAGACTTCAGTGTGTTGCTTTTTTGGCAGTCAGGGTGTGCCTGATCGCACGGCCACTGTATAGCCGAGCCCTGGGGGGGAAACCTTTGCAGTGGAACCACTCACAAATCCCGTGGACTGCGGGTGCGCGTGCGTGCGCGAGGGGGGGGCGTCTGCCTTCCTCCTTTGCCCCCGGAGAGAGAGAGAGAGGGAGAGGGTAATGAATGACCTCAAGCAACTGGGGGGAGATCAACGTCACAAGGGGGATGACCTCGTGGACATCGAGATTGAGTCCAGAATGCAGGCACCCCCAACCACTCCCTCCGCACTGTCTGCGGGGGCGAAGTTCGGGCAAAAGCTCAAAAAAAGAAGATGGAGGAGGATCGCAGAAGAGCGCTGAAAGTCGGGGGGCTTACTGTGAAGCTCCCCCAACCACGCGCGGGGGAACCTGCCCGTGGATCGCTGGCAGCTAAAGTTCAGCGACTCTCCAGCTCTATGGCTTCGAGCTCCAGGGCAGCACCTGCTCAAGAGCCACTTCAAGCAAAGCTGAAGCGTATGGCAGCACTACTTGACGCGGGGGAAGAAGAACTGCCCAAGATGGAGAAGCGACATCGCAGCATGAAGGGGGACAAAGGGGATAGACCTCCACTCCGACGTCGTCGACATCTGAGTGCGAAGTAAGCAACCTTAATGAGTAGCGAAGTCGACCCGGTAGAACTCCTTTGCGCATCCCGTTCATCCTAGGGGGGGACTGTCTTTTAGGTCTTTTTGGCTGTTGTCTGTTGCTGTAGTTGTCGCTGTTGGAGCGTTCTAGGATGAACCTGGGGATTACTCCTTGCCTAATTTGTTCTCTGGGGGATACCTCAAACACTGGGGAACCCAAAATGCAGTTGTGTTCACCTGACCCCACTTTGACTCGCTGATTGAGTTACTGTACTCCTTGTTGTAATAGCTTCATGCCAGCCTTGCTTCGGGGGATCCTCAATACGGGGACTCTCCCTCTGACCCAGTCGCAGAGGGCGGCAACAGACTCGTTCCTCTGCGGGACCACGAACATGGCTGTGCGCACTGCGTGGGGAGCGGGGTTACGACTCTCACTCCTCTGAGCCATTAGCAAGCAAGCAAGCAAGAGAGAGAGGGTTTAGGGTTTAGGGGTTTGGGTTTAGGGATTAGGGTTTAGGGCCAGCCCAAACACGTCAGCCCTCATATTTGTCGTTGCTTTAGCTTACTTCTGTGTCTTGTGATCCTGTTCGTTAAGCCATGACAAGGGGCGTGTGGCCGAGGGCATTTCTTTTCTTTTCTTTTAATCTTTTACAGCCGAGCCCCTCACAGTCAGACTGGGGGGAGTTCAAAACCCTGCCGTGGACCCCAGGTGCGCGCTCGCGCGCGAGGGCGGGTTGTCCGCCCCTTCCGTGTTGCCTGGTAGAGAGAGACAGAGAGAGAGCGAGAGAGAGAAGTATCTTCTGCCTTAATTGGGACATGAGTGCCGGGAAGATAGGGGACACTGCCTGCAAATCCTCTCCCATCTGTTCTGGCCTGTCGCCTATTCCTTAGGGAAGAGATGTTTTATAACGAAACGAGGGAGGAAAGGCTTTGTAGTCCCAGCATGTGTTATGGAGAGTATACAATTGCCTCGCTCCTCACACTGTCATGTATTATTATGGCTTTAGCCGAGAGGCAATCTATACTCGTTCCTCACCCCCCGTCCCTGCAAAATATTTGCGGGTGGGCTAATCAGCCCTCGGGTCTTGATCGACCCCCATGCCCGGGAGGGAGAGAGAGAGAGAGAGAACAGCCTCTAAAGCCCTGGCGAAGAAGAGAGAGAAAGAGAAAGAGAATGAGAGAGGCCCTCATCTGATGTAGCTTTCGTACTTGACACAAGGACTGACAGGGCGCGTGCGCGCGCGGGTGGGAGCTGCTGCTTACCCCTCTGTCTGTGTTGAAGAAGAGAGGGAGTGAGAGTTTGGGTTTACCCCGAGCGGACTGTTGCTTTCTTTTGAAAGCCCCGGAAACTCGGGGGCCCTTAGGGGCGGGGGGGCTTGAAGAGTTTGGGTTTCACCGTTTTGGCTCAAGTCCTCCGCCGTGCCTTTCGCGGCGCTCGGGAGCGGCCGAGAGTTCTCTCTCTGGCCATGGAAGAGGACGCTTCCCTGAGCGGGGGCCGCCATGAAGTTTGGCGTGCAGGGAGGGCCCATGACGGGGACGCAAGACCTTGCCTGACCCCGGCCCCTCTGCCACCTTCGCCTTTGTGGGGACCCTCGGCTGTCACCCGAGGAACCTGGCGGGGGGTGGCCCGGTAGTAATATGGAAAGGCAACATGCCACATCATGGAAGAACTCAAAGTGATCCTGAAGCAGGTGGACATCGGAGACCCGCTGTTGTCACCTCGCCCTCGAAGGCGAAGGAACCAAGTAAACAATGAACCAGGAGGCTGGGCGGAGAACGCCGAGAATGGTGAGATCGTGACAGTGGCAGGGACACCAAGAATGACATCCATGAACTACGAGAAGGACACCAAGTCCACAAGGGGCGGGGAACAGGCAGCAAGGAACCCCTACCCCTTACCCATGGAAGAGAAAGCAAGATGCTGCCCACGGTGTCTCCTTCAGCCAGGGCGTGGAGAAGGAGGCAGGCACTACGCACACAACAGAGAGGCACTGCGTGCTGAGAGCTAGCTTAGCGAAAGGTGAAGCAGGGCAGCCGAGGCAAAACGCGCAGCAGCAGAGAAGCAGACCAGGCCAGGGGGCCAGAAAAGAACCGAATGGGTACCAATGAAGAAGAGAACAATACAGACCCGCAAGCCAGTGCAGACCGTGTCGACGTCGAGAGTGGCACCCCCCAAGACTACCACCTCAACGAACAAGAGGCGCAAGCCACCTTCTATGTCTTCCTCATCCAGTACCAGCTCTAAAACCAAACCAGAAGAAGCAGCACAGCCTAGGGGCACCAAGGAGAAAGTGGCCAGCACTACGACCACACCTCGCAAGCTGGCCAGATCCACTGGACACCATGAATTTGATGCTTTCTGGGACATCATGGACTGGAAGGAGGACCAACCAAGTCGAGGACCAAGTGACCAGGGACCAGGAGCCACGTCGGAGGGAACAAAGGACCAGCCAAGTGGAGGACCACGTGACCAGGGACCAGGAGCCGCGCCGCGGAGGACCCCTCAAGGACCAGACCCTCGAACAGCAGGAGCTGCACCGGCAACACCAGTCGGAAACTTTGGGAGGAGACCCACAGCGGGACAGGCGATAGCAACAAGGAGATCCGATTCCTGGAACCAGCGTAGGAGGATTTGCAGCAGGGGTACCAGGACACGTACGACCTGCGGAACCAAACAAACCTCCGAGAAGGAGACCCGCCGACCCTGGCACAAAGCTGGCGCAGCAGGTCATGCAGGCAGCTATTTACATGGACAAGCAGGCGTGAGAAGTGAGACCAACCTTGTGGCGGAGCCCCAGTGGCAACAAATTTAGATTTTCACTATACCGCATCTTCTGCGCAACCACCTGGGAAAACCGGGAGCCAAGAACCATCCCACGCCCGCAGACTCCAAAAGTGAGACGTCCTTTCAGCCTTGATTGAGATTTTTCTTTAATTTGTCATGAGGGGCACTCGCTCCAATCCTTGAACCTTAGAATGGTGTGCACGGAGCAGTCATAAGACTTGCGAGACGGTTAATTTAAGCATGTTTTTCCCCTCTGACACTTTTCTTGACCCGAGCTGCACTAAGTTGGGGCACCCATGTCTGTTGTTTGACCGACTTACCTACTTCTTCTTGTTTGCTGTATGTGAAAGGGAACACCCCGTAAGTGCAACCTGCGCCCACGGAGGCACCTCCCTCCATTCAGTTGCCCAGACGTTCGTTCCGCTGTGCAACCGAGCCCCTTCTGCTCCAGATGGTGGATGGGGATGCGCCCTGGTGTGCGGGGCACCGGGTCTGCCGGTGCTTCTTATCCCTACCAAAGCAAAGCAAAGCTTGGGTTTAAAGGTTTAAGGTTTGGGCTTCCTAGGCGTGTGTAGCGGCTAGCTAATGGCAAAGTGTTTTATTAAAAAGCTTTCAGGTTCATAAAGCGCTTATAAAGAGCTGTTGTGGAGTTCTTTTAATAATGTCATGTAAAGCTTTTATAGAGCCTGTAAAGGGCACCCTTTTACGGGTTTTTAAAGGCTTCTTTCTGATGGCTTACAAGAGCTTATGAAACGCTGCTCAGGGCCTTTAATGGCTTGCAAGGGCGCTTTTAAGGGCCTTGTTTTGTAGAGTTCGAAGGGCTCTCTCAGGGGAGTCAAAGCTGCAACTTAAAGTCTCACCCGAAAACCCGGTTTCGGTTTCGTTGTCCGGCTGCTTTCCTTTACAGCTCTGGCTGGTTGCAGCTGCTGGTCCGGCCCAGTTTCTGTTACATGTCCCCCTCGTTCCTCTTACATTGTGGTTGGTTTCTGAGGCGGGGTTGCAGTCACGTCGCGGGCCGGTTCCTGTTACAATCCTCACCCTGTATTGTTCACTTCTTCAGGCAAACTTTTTTGGTTCGAGGATCGCGAAAAGAAACGACAAAATTAATGAGATGATTTAATTGTTGGGCTTCAGGATCCAGGATCACCTAAAGGATTATGTCAGAATTTCAGTCGAAGCCTGAAGCATCAACGTCCGACGTGACAATAAAACCCGTTGGAAGTTCTATTCCGCAGATACCCTATGGAGCTCATACCATGCATGTGCCACCTCTTTGCTGCACGCAACCGTTGTCATGCCGACTGCACACGGAGGTTTGGGCCTATGCCATTCTATTCAGCCGAGCTGTGCGGCTTGATTTCCCTGATTCTTGGCAATTGATACAGAGCAGGGCATGTGAGGGGACTTTGAGCACGCCCACCAAGAGCAAGCATAGAACAAGCTGTGCTAAGATGTTTTTGTAGGCCTTGGGCAAGTTGCGACGGACGTCCGCAGACGCCTGTTCTGAAGGCAATCCTTTTTCTACATCTTCCCGATCATAGACGCCCCCATAATCTCCCAGACAGGAGCTGAAGACGTAGCCACGGCCGAGGGAGGTTGTATGCCGCTTGCTGTGTGTGTTGTACTGCTTCTGGGAACGACCTAGCTTTCCGTAGTCTGCCTGCTGCATATGCTGCATACCCCAACTTGATCCAAATTGCCAGTGTCAATCAATCCTTCAACTTCCATGGGACAGCTGTTGTGTCTCAGGTCTGGCTGCGAAAACGCACAAATGCTGGCAACATTGTCGCGTTTTGGAGGTGTGCGATTGTAGTGATTACATGACGAGGAACTAGTAGTATACATGCGCTTTAGCTTAAGCACATGTTGCTGTGCTCGTTCAGTAACTGGGCTGGCCGAGAACACCCAGTGTCTGGGAGAAGCTGAGAACCTCTGGATAATACCTGAATTTCAATTCGAGACTTGTCTCTGCCCTGCTGGTGGAGATCGAATTGCCTCAACGAATCATGGCCATTCATTGCCTGGATTCCGGACGGCCTTGGGTTCGCAGGGCATGCCTTCAGTACCGAGGACGGTCAAGATGAAGAGGACACCGTAGCCCTGGTTCCATACATTGACCTCATCAACCACAACCCCAACTCAGAGTCCAGAATCCGTGGAGCCGGAGGCTTACGAGATGAACTGCCTGCTTTCCCACACTAGAGTAGCCGAGTAGCTGCAAGCATTGTAGTTTCGTCGTCACAGTGGGAGATTCAACAAAGGTCAGTGAAGGTGCAAACGTGCCCGGCATCACTTCCACAGAGCGCTATGTGGTCGTGAGATCTGACAGGCAGGGCGGCAGAGCTGTGGCAGAGCTGTGTTTCTCTACAGCAAGTCTCGAACGTGAGTTTGGCCCTCAAAACCATGAAAAAGCTGCGGGAGACATGCCGACGGTCAATTTTCCAAAGCCCTTGCAGCTGCTCTCGGTGTCTGTGAGATCCTGTTCCTGTTTTTTTCTTGCGCGCCATGAAGCCCTCGCCCAGCCTCGCTCAGTCTGCAAGTAGGGTTTAGGGATTTATGATTTAGGGATGTTAAGGGTCCAGGTCTAGGGAGTATACTGCGTTCAATTTTGGGCTTTAGGGTTCAGGGGTTTATGATTGAGTGTTTGCGTGTCTGGGTCTGAACGTCTGAGCTTTTCAATGTCTGGTGCTGAATGTCTGAACGTCTGAGTGTTTTTCGGCAGTCCAGTTGTTCGCTCCTTCGAGAAGCGCTTGCCCAAAAATCATTTCTGCACGTGCTCCTTCCGACAACGCATGTTTGGGGAGTGGCCGCACGAGCACACCACTTCGCTCTAGGGTAAGGCAGGTGTTCGCCACCATGTTGAAAGACTGCGACGTCGGGGATCAACAGGGCCAATCCACACTTGGTGCCGCGTCCATGCGCTCACAATCCGAGTGGCTGGAGCATGTGCTGATGTGTCAGGTATTACAACAAATACGAGCAGATCTACATAACATACGGAACCGGCCTGAGACACTTTCATGAACTTGCCTGCTACGGTAAGTGCGGTGGTTGTTGGTGCCGTTATATCCCACATGGATTGCATGCACACCTTTGTGCGGCGAGGTAGGAAATCCAACGCTCAACTCTTGATGTTGTATGGATTCAGCATGGAGAGGAACACGCAGGACTTTTGCAGTTTGTGAGGTGCTCATATTCGACACATCAGTAGATCTCTCACTGCTTAATTTGGAAGTACCTTGACTTGGTGCTGGAGGATTCCGTGACAATCGCTGCCGGGCAGTTGATGGAAACCAGCCCTTTTGCCGATGAGGGGGTCTCAGTAGATGACAAGTTTTGTTGAGCTACTGCTGCGGGATGTCCACCACATTCGCAAGCAGGTGAAGAAACGGGTGCTTGACGAGATGGAGGTTCCGCCAGAGGCCCACGGTGCCCACGTGCAAAGAGAGGCTTACACCCTGCGAATGGAATTTTGATTTTATGTAGAGGGCGTCTTCCCGCTCTATCGTGATCGTTTCACCAACGAAATGATGATGTATCTGAGGCTGGGGCAGGCTGGAACATATTGTAGTGACAGTTCACTTTGAGAGGATGGCCATCATACAGCCTGAAGATCTGGATCTGGATGATGATGCTGATCCAAAGCAGGTCGTTACGACCTTTACGAGTGCACCATCCGACTCCACGTGCTCTTGAGTCCTGCGTTCTCCTTGCTGGAGCCAGGTGTACAGGGCTCTGAAGCAGCTCGATATCAAGCAAGCCACAGGGGAGTGCCTTGGACGGAAATATTAAGCCCATGTTGAACGCTTCCTCATATCTCAGGCCCTCGGTGCATGTGTCGTTGCATCATGGTAGGGCATCCGCCTGATGCACGATGTGCCACCACGGCACATCCGGTGATGTTCTCGTTTCGACTGCAGAGCAGCATGTGTCAGCAAATCCGGGCGATTGGCTGCAAATCGGTCAGAAAACCAGCAGCTGCCTGTCGCAAAAGGGGCGGCCTCGAGTCAAAAGCAAGCAGCGGCGGAAGTCAACAACCAGGAAGCTCCAATCAGTAAGCTGCAAGCCGGGTGTGGGAAAGAGGAAACAGAAGATACAGAAGTGACCATGAAGTACCTCTTCTTGCACCCACTTGGTTTCAGAACAACTACTCCGGGGCCTACTCCGAAAGCGCAATTATGCGATGGTTCGGAGGCCTCAAAAGCATTTCAGACAAACAACGACGGCAATGCAAGAAACTCATCGAAGCAACAGCAGAAGCCTTCCCCACTCTTACCACCGAGCAAGAAAATAGCTTACACGCTGCAGCAATCGCTTGGGGCATTCCGTATAAAACCATCGAGAAATTCAGCAGCCCGCCTTGATCAAACTGGTTGCCATCATCTTGCAGATGACTGAGTAACCACTACAACAAACAACTGGCTCTGGCGCACATCAGCGCACACATGACTTCCGCTCTAACACACAGTGCCTGGACCAATGCAGAGCAATTCTCCACATCTGTCTCATGACACTTATCGTGCTATGGCTACAAGGTCTAGCCCTTTTGCTCAAAGTTTTCCACTACCACACCAAAGCGCAGGCTGACCAATACACCAACGTGCGCCGTCTTTTCCAGCATTCGAAAATTTCATCTCGCACGTACACCTTGGCCCAGTTTCGAACACCAGGTGTGATATACGCCAGAGCCACCTTGGTCCAAAGCTTTCATAAATATGTTTACATTGGCAGCAGCCACGCGGCGATGACCAAGCGCGAAAGCACACACAATCGCAAATACAAGCAATTGACTCAGCACAAAATAATGCAAGCTGAACTTTCTTTGCGATGGTGGCAAAAACACCGATGCTACCACGACTACGTTCCCATCATTCTCCACACGGACACCACCGCATAGCAGCGATTGGAAGCCACAGCAAACACCTACATACAGCATCATCAGTCAAAACTCAACTACCCCTTCATCTGCGACCACATGAAGGGAGCTTTCTCCGGCTTCAACAAAGCTGCCAACAACAAGCGCAGTGGCTCCATCACACTTTGGGCCAAACTCAGACGAGGCCACTTACGCGCTACAGCCAGGGATTTCAACAGAACACCGCTTTTCAGAACCCGCAGGAAAGCTTGGCAGAAGTATCCCAACTATGTTCCAACAAACGCATCCGTTTCGAGACCACAACACAGCTTCTACGAACGGAGACATCTGTCAGCATTGTTTACGCCTTAAACAAGCTTGCAAGCTAGGCAAGTCGACATGTAATCAGCTCGCACAAACAGCATCCATCTAGGTAAGGTGATGACTGGTCTGCAAGTGTGTGCACGTGGTGGTCCCTACCCGAACCCCGCGGCCTCGTCTACCCTATCTACCCTCCCGCGGCGACAACAGAATGTTAGATGCTTCTCGATGCCATGCGCAAGTCCAGGCAATGGTGTTCATGATGCGTGCGGTGAGTTCATGGGCGATTCATAGGCATGGCAATAGTAATTCTTCGGAACCAGCAGCATCAACCTTGGGTTCCTAAAGGCGGTCGCAAGAGGGATAGAAGATGCCACCGAGGGTCAGTGAGCGCGGTGCGCTGATCTGCTTGCGGGGCATCATACAGGAGCATCTGGATCGACACACAAGCATGATGTCTAACCAGAGCGTCTCTGAGTCAAGGAGTTGCAGGATGCTTATCCCACAACTCTCCAAGAAGATGAGGCTCTTGGAATTCTCTGGCTGATCTTGGTTCTTTGCAATATAGCGCTTGGTCTTCAGGCCCTGATACGGGATAGGCAGATGTCCGCTTCTTAGCTTCCTGATCGACTTTGCACAATTCCGCAATAAGCCTAAACTGGCCATGGCAGGTTCGAGCTCCTGCCCAGGAATCAGCGAAATGCTTTGCGAGTCAGGAGGGACACCCAGACTGTGTAGAGACCATACATGCATCTTACCAGAACTCGTGCTGTTGCCAAACAAGGTATGGTGAGAAATTGATCTACCGGGCATCCCTCGCGACCATCGATCGTACCCTCAACAACTTGCCGAGGCTTGAGTGGCTCCAATCCAAGGTTTGCATAGAACCCCTTCCCAAATGGTTGCAGGCTCGGACAAATGGAGAAAGAGAGGGCCAGGAGATACCAAGAGGCAAGCCATGCGTGCGCGTCATGTCTCCTGTGCTCAGCAATTCTCATTCCGTGAGTGGGAGGGGCCTGAGGATAGTTGTCTCGGAAGCCGTGGGATCGGTGCGACGTCGATGAGTTTCAAAAACGTGAAGCCTGGAGGGCGGCCATGGTTTGAATTGAGGTGCATGCGATCTGGCGCAATTGGGCTGCAGTGGTGGGGTTTTCTCAAGTCTTGCAGGATTGCATCGTACACCACCATTGCATGAAACCCACCTCCGACGCCTCTGACTCCGCCGGCTTCATTGATTGCACGATGTGGTGAACCCAACTGGAGCTTCGAGCAGCGTTCCCTCTGGCCCTCTGGTTGAGGCCAAGTGAAGCCCCCAACCTCCTCCGGGCTCTAGTTTGTCGTGAGATAGCAGAGATCTCCCGCCTTCGCATTTCGTCCCCTGAAAGTCCTAGACTCCGGACGAGCCAGGAAAATGCTTTTCGGCCAAATCGAACCGACAGATGGAAACGTTCATGAGTTCATGCTGTGCAGAAAGTGCAGAAGCCACGGGACATTCAACACACGATTCGAGAAACCCCATGCACGGATCGAGTCATCCGCTCTCACCATCCCCGACATGCAGCTTACCCACGTCCCGTGAGAATGGTCATCGTGGGGTTACAAGTTCGCAGACGTTTGGCCTTTGGATTCGGGGCATCTGCGGCTGACCAGGTTCAGAGTCGTTGCGAGGGCTTACTGGCCCAGTTGCTCAGGGTTTATCCTAGGCTTTCGGCGCACACCGGTCACTCCTCTATGTGAAACGAAGGCTGCTAGTCAGAAGTGCAGCCGGACTTCAGAGTTCAAGCCAAGCTCCCCCAAAGAAGTAACTTAGATCAGAAACTGACGCAGTTTGATTGAGCGAGCAGGCAGCACTACCAACATGTTACTCACAGTCGCATCTTGCGCGCGGTTTCTCGACCTCGAGAAGCATAAGCTGATCGTGCAAATGCTTGACCGTCAGCTTAGGATGCAAAATATGAAGACAAATCAACGCTAGCTTCGGTTCCGGTGAAGACATTGGTTTACGCCAGTTTACGCCACCATATGCCACCATCCTCCAAACGGGGTGCCACGTTCTGGCATCAGCATAGCTTGCATAGCTATATTGTAGCGTTTGCGGGATCACGTCAAGTGTTGTCATCGTCTGCAGGAATGTACCATGTAGGGGATCGTAAGGGTGGAGAGCTGACAGTAGTCCTTCCTCTCCAAGTCTGTGTCGTAACACCCTGATGAACCGTGTTCCTGATCTTTGTGCGACGATGACGCCTGCTGCATGTTCTGATTGTTGGGAGTGTTTTTGGCTGTGCAGATGGAAAATTCAGCCTTTGGACGGCTCAGCGTCAAGTTCGAGTCGCCCTTCAAAGCGCGCAATCTAGAGGACGAGCAGCTGTGCACGCAAGCCAATTCAATGACATGAGGCAACAAGGGAGAGAGCAACGTGGACTTCGTGTCGTGATGTGTCTTGTCCTGGTGCAGGAACTCATGAAGGAATTGGACATCTGATGATCCTTCCACAATGCTTGAATTCTCTGGGCCACGAATCTGTCCATTCGTGCGCGTGTACAAAGCTATGACCCGTTCATGGAGGCAGCTCCAACTTGTCGCACGCAGGAGGGCGACATGATAATGTGTCAAACGGTAGAAAATGTTCCTGTCTGTAGTCCAACCGACCAGCCGTGGACTAGCTTTAAAAGCTGCCCTTTGGCTAATTAAGAGTTGCTGCCATCACAATTTTCATGCGAGTATGCGTGGTCACGATTTTCCCCGCGTTTGGCCACGCAGACATACTCTGCAGCAAACCAGGAAATCTCAGACCTGATTATCGTGCAAAAATTCTTTCGAAGGTGGCTACCGTGTGTAAAAAGCTTCATCATGTCCTCAAAGGGAAAGGAACCCAACCGTGCCCGCGGCCACGCAGCACTCTCTCTTGGAGAGGGGGGTTAGAGCCGACATGTGATCCGGGCCTCGTGCCTTGGCCGCCTATCTGACTGTGCCGGTTTTTTCAGTTCTCGTTCTGAATAGTCCAGGCTACGTCGTGAAGATGCCCTCTGTCGCCCGGCTCATGCACGACTGGCATGTTTTGGGTGCAGTGACGAGCAGCCATGACATGGTCTCTGTCTTGGCCAGACGTGGTCAGTTGGTCGAGATCAACGGGCTTCAGGCGCTTTCTTACCCGGTGTTTTTCACTCACTGCACGGAGACGAAACTACAGTTGCTGCAGGCGCCGAAGGCTACTTCAGAGCGCTGGAGACAAGATGGCGACAAAGGAGCCCGCGACTTCAATGGCCAGCAGGCTAGCATTGCAGACTGTCCACATTGTGACATGGATGCCGCTTCTAGATAGATGCATTCGACATCTGCCTAGAAGGTGGGTTTTTAGCGAACCCGTGAACAGGGAAGAACGTGGGAAGCACAGATGCCTTGGCGGAAGTTCCAGATGTCGCATGGTGCAAGCGGCAAGAACGGACATCGCCGCAGCGGGAAACCGCGGCAACACGGCAGTCCCCGGAACGTACCGAAAAGCCACAGGCCTTACACCCCAGAGCCTCCAGAAACTACAAGCGGCCCGAACAGGGAAATGATAAACTTATGTCTCGTTCCGTACTGTAGACATTGGCTTCTCCTCTGAAGGGGCAAGATCTCCGAAGGATGCAGGGGATGGCGGCTCCCCTCCAAGTTTCTCCGACTAGCGCAGGTTTGTGCAGGCCGTGCAGGTCCTAGAAAAGTTGCTGAGACCCTCAGTCCGATGCTTCAGGATCCGCAGAAGTGTTTGTTTTCTGAAATTTTCTGAGCGCTGGCGCTTGTCGTTTTCTGTGCAGAGGGCCAGCTCATCGAGTTCAGCGATGAAACCGGCGAATGGACTGTCGCCACGTTTTCTGCAGACATGGCCACGGACTTTAATGGTTCCAAGTCGCAGCTGCTTTGCTGACCTACATGTGCTCAGGTTTCAGTGCCTGAGTCCAACATCAGGCGGGGCTCACTGCTTTGGTGTCCGAGTTCGAACATCGCTTGTTGGCAATCCTGCGCAGGCCCTTGACGACAGACGACCTTGCAGACTGCGACATCGCTTTGGGACCGGCGTGTGGATCTATGCGATTCTTTCTCTCGCTCTCTCTCCCTCCCTCCCTACCTCCCCTCCCCGCCCCGCCCTCCCTCCCCTCCCCTTCACCCCTCCCCGCGAGGTCAGATACCGGTGTTATGGGAGCAGAGCTTACCGATAGCCTGTCGCAGAAAGGGTGCGCTCCACCCACAGGCCTATAGTATGGCGCCTCAGTGGCTCTGTGAATCCCATCACGAGGTACGCGCTTTGCAAACTCTTCGTTGCGCCAGAAGACTTGACAGAGATGGCCAACACAGCAGACAGGCAGCATGATGATCGTGCATGTCTACGACAAGCGTTGGCTAGGTGTCACGTCCTGTCTGTAGGAGTCTGGCGTATAAACATGCTGCCCTTATGGGGATCGGCTTCTTGCAATCTTCCTGGCATTGAATTTTCTCAATTTGAAGTCGGGCTTTTATTGAGTCGAGGGCTCAAGCAGAGCTTGATGTAGCAAAATGCATTGAGAGAAGTAAGAAGTATGGATGGGATGTGTATGCTTTCAGTTTGAATTTACATATCATCACACCTGGGCATTTGTAGTTGGTGGGAGTGGGCCACTGCTTCTGTAGGTGTAGGGCAAGGGAACCAGATTCTAAGGAGTTTGAGTGCAACAGATGAAGCAGGGGTGTGTTGCTGCACACATGACAGGGCTCATGGACCAGAAGGTTTCCAAGCAAAAAAAGATTGAACACTGCACACGGTCAGCAAGTGTTTTTTCTTGTTTACTGCTCGATTTCTGCTTGTGAGTTTGTTTTTGCGTCAGTATGCCCCTCTCGTGGCCTTTAAGTAGAATCAGGCCCGGCGCATCTCCGGCGTCCAGAGTGCAGCTTTTACGAGCCTTCATTCCAAAGTACGTCCGTACGCTTCATTTGCCTCGTTAAAGCACGCCGGGCTTGACTGACTTGACTCGATTTTGTGGCTGATTGGACCATCAGCTAGATCACTGTCTTTGTTTTTGAGTTGTCCTGTACACTCTGCGCTTGGCAGGTGCGTTGAGGGAGGCGCGTTTTCCCGACTGCCTCCTGAACTCGAGACAGGCTACCTGGGCAAGGACCGGCCAAGCGATCCAGCGAGGAGACTGCAGCCGTGCGCTGTGAGCAGTGCAGAGAGGAGGGCAAGGGAAAGACACTGTCCGTCGATCTGGAAAGCACCGACACAGCTGACTTTCTACGGGAGCCTCGGCCTCAAGTGTCTGTTTGCATGTCCGCTTGCTCCATTGGTCAGTTGGCCGCGAAGAGAACCTGAGGTCGCCCTTGAAAATCTTCGAAGATGCCATTGAGACTGTCGCAACCCTGGTCCGCACTCCTGTCGGTCCCATTCGACATTCGCTTGGCATTCTGCAGGTTGGTACATTGCTGCGACCCTTCGTAGAAACCGAGCTTGGCTTCGACATCTACAGCCGCAGCAGTGCTCGGGGCAGTTCTGCTTCGCCGAGCATGCTTTCACAGGGAGGATCCGGAGTTTTTCGGTTGTGCGGCTGTGTTCCGCACAGAGTTTTGTTTAAGCCACTTCCGAAAGTCAACTGCAGGGGTAGCAACAAGACAGGCTGATCAGGCAGCTTTGAGAAATTCCGTTGCAAGTCCAGAGAAGGTCACGCCAAGACTTGTTCAGCTGGCTCGAGTTGTGAACTTGAAGGGATTGGCTCTGCCGTGCCGACACTTCACTTATGGCCATGGCAAGTCGCACGAATGAAGATGGCGTGGCTTCTGACGCAGGCAATATCTTCGCAATCCATTGTAATTTCATGCAGTCCGGAAGAGCTTGCGGGTGTCGTACGGAAGTTGGCTGGTTGACGAGCTGCTCACACGTGTTTTGTCAGGAGCACGCGAAGATGTGGTTCCCATCGCACATGGAATGCCCGGTTTGCCAGACCGGAGAGGCTGTGCGCGTTATAAAAGTGGACTTCAACAGACCTGGAAAGGAAAAGGAACTTGCTTTGCTCGGCTTGCTTCCAGGGGAAGCTTTGCAAGCAGCATCAGAGGCCTTCCGCTTCTGGTCTTTCCAGAAGTCGCTGGAGCATGACTGGTCGCAAGACGAGCAGGCAGACTTGAAGCTTCAGGGAGAGCGGCTGAAAACCGCGCTGACGGATCGGAGCAATGCGGCAGAAGCTGCCTTGCATCAGCTGTCTAAGAAAGGCACATCCCTGTCGCGAGAGCTCACCAAAGCGGCTGCACAAAGAGAACGCCTCCAGGAGGAGCTCGTGAAAGCAAGGAAGAGGCGTGACCGTGCGCAGCCACTTGGACTGGATACCCTTCCGACGAAAAAGTACAAGGAAGAGCGGACCGGGTTTCTGGAAATCAACTTCAGGCAGTCGGCACGTCGGTCCGATGCTTTATCGGAATTCAAGCATGAGCGTGCCGCCACTAGTTGGAAGACCAATCCTATACCCGGAAGCCAACGTGTGAGAGAGACATTCTTCACACCCTAGTTGGTGCATGGACCATGAGGCGACGTTGTTGAGATCCTGGGGTGCTTACATGCGCGGCTGGCATGGAGAGACTGTAGGTGCGTGTTGTGACACGTGTCCACGTTGAGCGCAGCCTGTGAAGGCGATCGCCCAGGTGACCGATGGTTCACATGCAGTTAGCACGTGTCCTGGGCGTAAACGCGTGCATGCGAAAGAGGGAAAGTGCTCCATTCTCGGCCTGCAGCCTTCCGGTGTTCGTCACAGCGATGCAGCTTGCAGAGGTACGATGATGTCTTTGCCTTTCAGCGAGGATGAGGAGTTTGGTCATGATTCAGCTGCAGCATGTCGTACAGCTGCACGCGGAAGTCGACTTCACACTTTACGCACGACATGATTTTTCTTGCTCCAATTGTGCAGCCAGAGTCGCTTCTTCTTCTGGACTTCCTCCAGCAGCGTCCGATTGCTGTAAATAGAAGCTTTATAAAGTCTATAAACGTGTAGAAGTAGAGACCAGTTTCCGAAGACGTTGACATCACAGCATCGCAGGTCTCCCGCCGAGCCAGAGTTCGACATGGCGTGTACTGTAGCGGCGTTGCGGCGCAGCTGGCAGGATCTCTACTCCGCCCCGGAGCTGGAAAACGAAGAAGCTGCCAGCTTCCTCTCGATGATGTGAGCCCTGCATCTGTCGTCATGCTTTTCTCACGCGTCACTCGGCAGCTCTTTCCAAAGGTGGCGAGCAAAGGTCATGATCCTCATTAATTCTGGGCTTGATTCTCGGAAGAAAGCACCAGCACTTGCGTTTCATGGAGACTAGACGGCTGGGCCTCGACAAGGCCCGGTGCCAGCGTGCTGACACTGACCCCAAAGGCCATCACTGATCAGGATCCTGTGGAGTTCTTGCCTCGGGGATTGTTTCGGAATGTGAGAGATGACTCGGGGTACCAAGGCCACAGCTTACCATCCAGCCGGGAATGCTTTGTATATTCAGCATGGACAGGCGCTTCACAACGTTGCAATGTCAAGCTTTGCTGGCTTTTGCTTGCGGTTACGTCTCGCTGCTGAGGTACAAGTTTGCATGCAGTTCAGATGGGAAAGCTTTGTCGCTTTCTGCATTCTTTTTAGATGCTCCTCGCGAGTATGTCGCATCCTTTGTGTTCGGCTGGCAGAGATTTCAGAAAATGTTTGGAGAAGATAGTGTGTCCCGGAATGCCGAGGTCATTGATAACATCACCGGGGACCTCACATTCTTGACGGGCGTCAGCTGCTGAACTTTGCGAGTGCCGGCATCGCAAGTCATGGTGCCTGGCTGTGCCAAGTCGATCAGCGGGCCCTCGCAGCCAAAGGTAGAATCAGTACCTGTCCACGGCTTGGGGTCCTCTGGACAACTCGCACTGTTCTGCATGCACAGCTGGTCCGCTGTTTGAGGTGGTTTCCATGGGCATGAGATATGCCTTTGGCGTAGATGAGCCATGGAAGACTTGGGTGGCCTACGCGAAAGCTGGCTGGGACACCATTGTCAGGTCCATCGCAGTTTGTCCATTGCCATATGGAAAGCGTCTGTCTCAATCTGCCAGGCATCCCACATCAAGATGGGACTGCGATATGTATTACGACCCTGACGCAGATCAAACATCTGGCAAGTCCTACACTTGCCATGGTGGTTTTTCTGATGGCGCGGTCTCCCAGAAATTCATGTGGTTCGTGTCAGCTCTGCGCAAGACAGGTGCTCGAGGCGTCAAAAGCGATAGGTCGCAAACGAAACGAAGAGTGTACTCCGTGCGGCAGCAGGTTCCGTACTAACTGCTTCGCACCGCATTCGGGTGGTGTAGCCGTGTAGCCGTAATCAGGAAGCGTGGCGATGTCGGGCTGGCATGTCTGCAACCTGTGGAGTGAGATAAACCCATTTCAAGGTTGTCGTCAGGAGCAGTCCACGCCCATGCAATCACATAGGCACGCCCCTAGCTTTCGTTGTGGTCTTGGCGCTGCAAGATCGCAAAGCTTGAAAAGAGCGCGTTCGAAACTCTGTTGATCAGACCATCACGTGGCAGCATGTTGGAGCTGCCTCGTGAATTCGTAGGAAGGCGTGTTTCCGGGTTTGGCTTGTGTCGTCTTGTTGTTCCACACGGGTCGAAACATCATGCTGAAAGCCAGTGTATGGTCTCTAGGTCACGTGTCGCCGTTCGGTTTGAGATCAAGCGCTGGCCCTGAGGAATAGAACTTTTTGACTGCCGCTTCTTCGATATTTCTCCGGCTGAAGCCAGAGGCGGATCGAGGGCCGCGCGTGAGGAGAGACGCGGCAGTCCGATGGGCCTTCAGGCATGGATCCGACGCAGCGCCAGGTCTTAGAGGCAACCTTTCGGGCGAACGAAAGAAAGAAGAAAGGGGAAGACTGCTTTCCCTCCTTCCAGGTCTCTTACATCTCCCTGCAGGGCGCTGGATGGACGAAGAAAAGCCTCCAGGCCATTCGGGCCGTTTATGCCGTGTGTCGAACACGCGAGCAACCCTGCAAGGCCAAGCCTGCCAACATTGGCGTTTTTGTTGGGCTGGACAAGAATGAATGGAACAGCATACCGAAGGAGACATGCTGAGTGGCGACTCCGAGAGTGCACATAGTTTGTCCGCTGTTAGATGCAATCCGAAGAGATTCAAAAGAGCTGGGACGCCTACGATTGTGAATCAGGCCTTAGCTTGGACAATCTGGTCTGGTTTGTCTGTCTTCGTAAGACGGAACCACTGTCTTTGTCTTTGTAGTGTTTGTAGCGCTTGTGGATGTTTCCAAGTGTTGCTTACTGCGAGCCGCTCCCGTGCTTTGGCTAGTTTGAGGTTCAGACGAGTTTCTGAGCATCCTGGTTGAATGAATGGGCCCGCCCTGTGCAGGACATTTCTGGTGGATTCGCCGCATCAAGCGGAGCGAATGCAATCACTGCCAACCGTTTCAACTACTGCATGAACCTGAAGGTCCACTGTGGGCGATGAGACAATTCAAAATTCGCAGAATCTGCACGCAGCCCGGTCTGACCCAGGGTGCGAGCATGACGATCGACACAGCTTGCTCTGCTTCGCTAGTTCGGAACTTGGGATAAACAAACGTTCCTTGCGGATGTGCCTTCTTCTGTCAACAGGTGTGTACTCATACAGCCAAGCTGCCAAAGCCCCATCTGCTTGAACAATGCAAGGTGGTAGACTGGGGCTGGCTCGAGCCTGTGAGGTATTTGCTTCACAAGCACTATGACCCGTGCGAGGCAGGGTTTTGGATGCTTTGTCAGTTCTTGAGCTATGAATTCCAAGCTGGTGCTCGGACTGCTCGATGCTCAAGGAATGCCAAGGCAAGAGTCCTGGGCGACATACTGTTACCAATACAGCTGCTTCATCTCCTTCTTTCTGTTCCCGAAAATACAAGATAACGATGCCATGGGCTGCTGCATGTCCACTACATCACTGGAAGTCTCGAGGTTGCGGAAAGAATGCGATTTGCAGCTTGTCTTCAGACGGAGAAGTATGCTTCAAATCCACTTGCAAGGTGGATTCGGTTTTGAAATGGTCGATCGCATAGTACGCTTAGCAAGACTGAAGAAGCATGCAAGGGCACAGACAAGTGCTCGGCGTCACTGGAAGTAAGGTGGTGCTAAGGAGCCCAGGGAGGCACATCACATGGCCATGTGAAGTGCGAATGTACATCCAACCCTTTGCGCATCTCTTGCAGGAGCTGGTGCCGTGTCTGTGCGTTTGACAGAGATAGGAGCAGAGACATGAGAGGTCTCACAGTATGAGAGCAGTCATTCACTGCCTGAGGTTGCGGCAGCAGCTGGCAGCCGCGACATCGGTGCCGGTCGCAGAAGACAATGTTGCTGTTAATCGTATGTTGGATCACCTCTGGCCATATGTGGCAGAAAACACAACGAGGGAGCTGACAATGCAACTGGAACCCTCGATACGGATGGCTTTAAGCAAGCTGCCTTCACCTCTCAACAAGTGCAGTGTGGACTTGCAGCGCTCTACTTTAGGGACAAGGCCCTTGCGATTCTTGGCGCCGCATGCATCTTGGTCGAGTCCTACAAGCTTCACCATAAGCTTGCGATTAGAATGGGACAGTGACAGTTCGGTCTACTTGATGTTTACAGGAGCCACGTTGGGAATCGTAAACCTCAGAGTCGTTGGAAATCTGATCGTCGAACTGTTGCTCTCTTCTGGCGGATCCCGATCCCTTCGAAGCTTGCTCTCGGGTTTCCGCGTTTTCTTTCCAACGCCGCCAGCTGCTTCAATGCAAAAAGTTGACATGGGGTGCAGTGGTGTGCAGCGGCATCATGTGGCTTCCCACCTTGCCCAGCCTGAACCAAGGATATCCAGTTTGATGTCGACCGCGGCCAATTAGCCACAGCTGTGAATTTCGCAATGCTGAAACGCATGATTTTTCAAGCCATCTCAGAGAAGTGGGCAGAGAAGATGGTCTTTCCCAACTGCCAGGGCCTTTCTTGGACGAGCAGCCTTGACATCCTGGATGTAAAGCGGCCGAGTGTTGAAGGCATTCTCATCCTTCAGATCACCTCAATCAAGGGACTTGCAGAACCAGGCAGGTGTTTGCAAGACTATTTCATGCCGAATTAATGAAGGCCCTTGCGCAGTGTGCTGAGTGAATGAGGATGTCTCGGAACCACGGACGACGGTAGGCATGTAGGTACGCAGAATAGGGGAACGGGCAAAGCAGGCCAGGCTGAAAATCTTTGTTTGGTCTGCAGGCAAGTACATCATTGAGATGATCTTTGGATCTGATGTTCACTCCGCTTGCTGCGAGCTGGATGCGCGCTCGGCTTCACTCCACGATGTTTGTCGTTTGCCCGTCCTGGTGCGGGCGTGCGCTCACCAGCGGCTTCTGGTGAAGCTGTCGAGAGACTGGGTTGCCTGGTTGGCCTACAGGAGGGTTGCTGGAGGGGTAAATCAGTTGCAGTTGCGTGTGGGATCAGCAGAACTCTCCTGCAGTCGCTCAGACTGTAGTGCGAAGTGTGGGACATCCTACCACATGCTGTCATAGATTCTTTGTTCGCAGCCTTTCAGGCTGCTTCCTATGAACTGCTCGGCTTCCTTAGCCTGCGAGCTGCTGACCTTGTGAGTGCCGCTCGAGATGGTGGCTGGGCCAGGTTTTGGTTTACGGTAAGCAGAGCTGAAAGCCACGATCACCAGCATCATCATGATAGTAGACGGCACCGGGTTTCAATCTTCATGTAAGGAGCTCGAACCTACACGCTTGAGTCGACGGATCCGAGCATCGGCGCGCCTGCATCGAAGCAGTCTATCAACGTTAGCTTCGACTGGTGGCCGGTCCATGCCGCGCAGGAGGAGGACTGTGCTGCCATGAAGCTTCCACCACCGGAGCTCCAGCCAGAACGTAGCAGAATTGCAGATGCAGGAGGCCCCACCAGCACTTCTTTCGGCAGCCTGACTTCTTAGTCAAAGATTCTGCAAGGGTCTTTCGGCAGCCTGACTTCTTAGTCGAAGATTCTGCAAGGGTATATGTTGGACGAGGTCATATATAAGTCACCGCAATTCAGTGTTGTTGCTACTGCTACTCCAGCAACAGCAACAGCAACACAGGCGCAACGATGCAAAAGTGCACCACCGTCAGCAGCCCAACACAACCACAAGCACATGAACAAAGCTAGCGCAAGCGCAGGCGCAAGCCCAAGCGCAAGCGCATGCGCAAGCGCAAGCGCAAGCGCAAGCGCATGCAGAAGCAGAAGCAGTAACAGAAACAGCAACAACAACGACGACGTCATCATCAACAACAACACCAACACGGTGCTGTTTGCGGCTGCTCACATTTGAGGTGGACCGGTTTCTCGGTGGGATAATCGTGTTGCTTTGACACGGAGCTTGTTTGCAAGCTAGCTTGCACACAAAGCCGTGCCAGTGAGCTTACGAACTCGAAGATGGGTTGGAACGGCTTGATACCATCGTGGCCGTTACTGACCGTTACTCGTTTTGGCTCAGGGTCTGAAGTTCGGGGTTCGAGGTTCCTGGGCGATGGAAAGTTGAAGGCTTTTGCTGTGGTTTCAGGGTCTTGCGCTCGGATTTCATGTGTGCTCCTTGTGCTTTGTAGGAAGGCGTTAGACTTTGGACAACAACTTGTGCTGGAAGAAAAAAAGAGCCAAGCCAACGACGCAACCCTGTTCCGCACGCCTACATCCCGCAGGTTGTCGGTCGGATCAGGGAGGTTTTCCTTCCAAGAAGATTCCGCATTTGATACACCTCACAACTCAAAGCCCAACTGAGCCCTCCAATGCTGGCTCGGCTTCCAAGGTCGGCATATACTCGGCAATGGTGCCGCGCGTTGACGGTGTGTTCTGGGTTGTCCTTCAGCTTGGCAGTGCCGGCAAGACGACGAGGTCGTCTGTCTCTCTTGGTTTGCGTCCAAGTTTATTTATTTCCATGGCCGGCTTGGGGTGTAGGATTCTGATTTAGGGATTGCGTTTTTCAATCTTGTGGGATCGGGCTCGCCTCGCTTGAGTTCGCCAATGTTCGCTAGTCATGGTCCCAGTTAAGAGCTACCAAGTTTTGTTGTCCGAATGGTGTCTTATGCATACCACAAGCAAGCACGCAGGAATCTCGTGAGAATCGTATGACAGCCCCTTGGGCAGAAAGATGCGGTTGTTTATGTCCTACATGTCCTACATTGCGAGGGCGGTTGGAACGTTCTTGGCACCCCGAGAGGGCCATCAACGACCTGCAGATCCAGAGGTTTCTGTCCAAAAAAACGGGATTTGCGGTGGAATTGCAACTCGTCCAGCCTGATTCTGATGATTCCATCTTAGCACCTAGCGAGTTCTTCTACACAACGTCGCAGGCTCTGTTGATATTGTCTACTCCGCTTCCGGAAAGCCTGGTTGAGCATGGTTGGACCAAGATCATATCGGTTTGTGATGGAAAGCCTTGATAAGACCAAGCCAGTTTTGTGTTTTTTGATAGTTCCGTCTGCCATCAAGAAATCTGAGTGCTCTGTCTCTGATCACCTGGAATTCCTTGAACCCGGAAGCTTCGCTTTCTGACCACACTGCCCACTTGTATCTACGCCTCGAAGGACAAGCCAGAAAAGTCCGCACAACGACGCTGAATTGCAGAGGAAGCTCCAAATCTTGCAGAAATACCGGATAGAGGACAGCGACCTAGCCGAAGTACTGGACGAAGTGGGTCCGGAGATGTTGAAGCAACACGCAGATTTTTGGTCACTTAAGCAACACTTTTCTGTCACTCGTAGTTCTAGGGTTGCCTGCTGATACCACGATGTCTGTGTGTTACCAAGGGCACTTGGGGCAAAGTTGAGTGGCTTGAGAGCTTCGATTTCCGGCTGGATCCACGAAGTGCGGGAATGCCATCTTTGACGGTCGAGCTGTGGCACAAGGAGTGTTTGCGGATGTGTGCCAAGTCTGCTTGCAGCAATCGTGCAGGCATGTGTGAACCACGTGCAGGCACCAGGAAAGTCGGAGACGAAAACGGGAGTCCATCAGCTAGTTCCAGGCCACCTGACACATGTGTGCATCACATGCACGGGCTCTTGCCAAACTCTGGTCCAGAGCAGGATGTGGCAGGCGCCGGTCGTTGGCTTTTGAAGGATCTTCGGCAAGGCTGCAGTTTCGAACGTCCCTGGGGATCGAATAGACGAAGCTTTGTCAACGTGGCGGTTCGGGGAAGCAGGAGGTGGTCAGGCATGCCGGTTTCAAAAGTGTGAGCTCAGTCGTGTCGGTTCGGGGTTAAGTATTTGTGTGGGCTTGAGGAGGGGCAGTTCACTCGCTGCTGGCAGACTCGGGTGCTTCAGGCTGCATTGCATCTTGTTGGCTCACCAGCTCCAGATGCTCAGGCAGCTGGCCTACTTTGCAAAGTCCTCTGATGTCAAATCGACGTTAAGCCGCCAACTTGGTGCCCATGCCGGGTGGTGCAGCACTAATCAACGCTTTCCGAGGTTCCGCGCCAGAGGAGCCAGAAGCTGGAATTTCAATGGCATCCGCTTTCGCTTCAGCGGTCGACGGTGGAATGGTGGTATCTGACGCAGTCACAACGGCTGTGAACGAGGGGCTGGCTGCCATGGAAGGCCAGCAAACGCAAGCCGGAAAGCAGACACGCCAAGACGTCCTGACCAGGTGCCTACAACGGTCTTTCTGCGGCAGCAGGGGCAGGAATTGAGGCTCGCGATCTGCAGTGTCTTTGACATGTTTCAAGGGCTAGGAGCAGGTCAGGTGCTACGTGCTGGTGGCGTGTGGAGGGATTTCGATTCGTGCGACTCCGAAGTTTTCCAAACTCCGTGCCTGCTGCTGCCTAAGTAGTACCTATCCGGTGTAGGTAATGCGAGGTCTATGTGAAGCGCACCTTATCAGCTCCTTGGAAGTCTCTTCCGCAATCGTGGAAGTCCAACGTTGTCATACGTTGTCCTTGAAAGCCTAAATCGAGAAGAACGCAGGCTTGTCGTGGCTTTCTTGTTTCAAGGGCCATGCCAGAATACGGCAGAGCATTCACCAGATCTGTAAAATTGGTGTCCCGTCGCCGTCCAGCTGTGCCATGGGCCACGAGAAGTAAACCTGTTTGAACCACAATTCCAAGTAGCTCTTCTCAGAGCAGAGATGATGGCTTTCTGACAAGTGCAGGCGACGACAAACTTATCATTCAACTTCGAGGAGGGTTTGTGCAGGCAAGTCTGCATGCTACGCCTGTCAGGGAATTTCGTCGACGTGGACATACGCCATGGCGCAAGAGTCCCGACGGGATGAGCCACCCCAAACATCTTCAGAAGGCGTGTCTTGCTGTTGATGACTTCGTTGTGCTGACTTCATTGCATGCAAGGGTATATAGTGCATGAGCTTTTGGCAGGTACAGTTTCTACCACGAGGACAAAGTCGAAAAAACGAGCGGCTTGCGGCCGAGACCGGGTCACATGTTCTGACTGTGTGGGCTCCTGCGAAATCCTGCGAAATCCTGCGAATGCAAGTAACGACCAGAAGTTAAGCCGAGGTCCTGGACAGGGAATAGCATCGGCAAGTGCAGAAAAAGGACGTCTGCCGTTGACAGCATCTTGTGAATCTTGTGTATTTGTGTTGAGTGTCGCAGCAGCGCGCCTGCCATGCTGGGTCGCCGAATTTTGCAAGATGCATGACCACGAGCGCTGCATTGGCAGGCAGTAGTCATCTGTGGCGTCAACCTGAGCTTGAGCCCATTAACGTACGTCAGCGGGTGCGGTGCAGGCAAGGTGGCATCAGTAGTGGGGTGCCTTCGCTCTTTTGAAAAATTTTGTGGCCATGCGATTGGCCACGGCAGGCATGCATTCTCACCTTGGTCGCTGTTTCACCTACAACTTCTCGGCGGACGGCTACACTAGGGGCGAGGCCTTTCAGCCGAAGCGAGATGGAGAAAGGGGCTGAAAGGTATCGACATGTAACGACCGATGGCCCACCAAAGGCTACGGCATCCACTGCCCTGAAGTTAAAGCCGTTCGAAAGGCCTCGACATATCTTCTGTTCGTATTCGTGAATCGATGCGATGGTGCACACCAGGGAGCAGGGCGACTTCTGCCTCTTGGCAGGAAGCCAAGTGAACCAGGTGGGTGTGCGACGCGGTAAAGGAACGATTCTTTTGAGATTTGCTTCGCTGCATGACTTTCTTAAAGGACGGGCGCAGTGCCTCTTTGACTGCACCGAACGGACCAGCGCAGGAAAGATGTGCACAGGCTGGCTCTCTATGGTCGGTCCAGTGACCAGCGTGTTGCGATTCTGCTACCACAGGATACGAGGTCCTTGGCTCATGCGGCTTCTGTCATGAATCCGGGGACAGGCTGTCATGAAGGAAATCGGTGTGAAGCCACCGGAGATTGACACCACTGAGTGTCAAGCACTGAGACGTTGCAGCACGTGTCGAAGAGCCAAATCTGTTCGTTACAAGGCCACGGTACAGGCACTTCCTTGGGAGATCCCATCGAGATTGGTGCCTACAGGAAGGCGCCAGCACGGGCCAGCAGAATTGCAGCAGAATTGCACTTGGCAATTCTTGGAAACGTCTAAAGGGGTCCATTTGGTGCAGGTCATGGCTTCTGTACCAAGGCTGGGGGGCAGGGACCAATGAAATGCCGATCGAAAAAGAAGAATCAACATCTCCTTTCTCGTGCAAGGCACGAACCCGTGGTAATCACGTCCTCCAAGAGCAACATCGGTCACTGTGAAGGCAAGGTTGCGATTCTGCGCACTCGGCAATGCTCCGAGCTGTTCTGCGAATCACTTTGCAAACGTGTGGTGAGGCAGTGCCGGAATTTCTGGATTCCTGAAGTGTGTGCTGTTGAGCTTGTGGGATGCTCAGTCCAGAAAGCATTGAGATGACGATGCGGGTAATGAAGCTTACCTTGGAGACGTGCCACATTAGGACACTTTAGACTTCAGAAGTTGGATATTAGCTTCTGTTTTGGGTTTTGCCCAGTCACCTTGTGCATTCTTGCTTGGTCAAAGTCAAGGTATGGCGAAGCAACACCCAACTGCCACCTCAACTGCTTGAATCCGTGTTGCCCTCAGTACTGTTTCCAGGTGTGCCACGTTGCAGTGCAGTTTCTGCGGAGGCACTTGGACATGACTGGTTTTCCTGGGATCATCACGACAGAGAATGTCACGTTCCGTGCAGAGGTGTTTTTGCATATGCCATATGCTTGATGGTGTGAGCCTGTTCGCACCAGTGCATCTCGACAGGCCTCGTACAATGGCGTCTTGTCCTTCGGCTTCGGTGGGACGAATGCTTGTGCTACAGCGTGAACCTCGGCGTATTCCCACAAATCGCACGTCGTCGCTTCTGCAACGCAGATGGCGGTGGAGGCTTGCAACAGCAGGAGATGGAGGAGGAGGGGGAGGCGGAGGAGGAGGAGGAGCAGGAGGAGGAGGGGAGGAGGTAGAGGAGGCAAGCATTAGCACCTTGGATAGTGTCGGATTTTCTGTGCTGGGTCACCGTGCTAAATGTCCATGTCTGCCTTGGTTGTGTTTTAAGTTTTGATCCGGCTTTCGTGTGCACTGGCTAGCTGCCGGTACCGTGTTTTAAGCAGAAGCCAACCTACTCTTAGCGATCTGTTTGACAGAAATGACTCAAACGCACGAATGCATGGTACCACTGCTTGGCCCCTTTTGAACAAGCCCATGCGGTGAACCGTCGCATCCACAAAATAGAGGGCACCCGCTCGTCTTTCGTTCTGTCCGAGCATCGCTGGTAATCTGTGGTAATCTCCTGGTGTTTTGTCCAGGCCAGGCGCATCTTGACTGTCGAGACATGTTTACTGTAAAGAATAGACACGTGCGATGTTGAGATCACCGAGGTCTGGGGTGTCAACCAAATAACATCGAGAGGAGTTGGCACAAACAAGGCCAGTCCTGGATGCACTCAGTCAATTTTATGACCTTGTCACCGGCAGCAGCAATAGTTCCTTTTGCAGCAGGAGCTGTCAAAACACAGTTGCTGTGTGGAAGCTTCCTCTTGTCATGCTAGCTTGAGTTGAACAGCACGGATGCAAGGATTGAGTTTGCTTCAGTGTTCTGGATTCTTTCTTCAGCTTGGGGCATGAGCTGCCCGCTTCAATCATGTATGCTTTTAGTTTGCGTGCTGTTACATGCAGCACGCAGACTTTTGCAACGCAGAAAGTCTCTTCTCATTGTGCTGGAGCTGGAGCATGCAGTATAGCGACTGCAGGACCTGTACAGCCTCTTCATCAGGAAGATGCAAGATGCACCTCCCCAGGAGGTTACGATTGTTGGGGACGACTGGGAGGCACGCCTTCGATCTAATCTGTACGTTCAAGAATCAGGAAGAGATGCATATACTGCAGGACTGGGAGATGGGGGGTCCTGACAAGGACGCAAGGTTTAACGACATCTTCGAGGTGGGTAAGAGGTTGAAGAGAAAGTCCGATTATTCGGCTTGCGCTCAGGTTGAGCTTGATCCTGATGGCGTCGTCAGCTATTGGAAGAAGGACAAGGAGGTTGGTATTCGTAAGCGATTAGCTGTGGCAAGTTTGCAAGAGTCTGCGTGGCGGAAAGGTACCAGACATGGGTGCTAGCCTCAGACGAGACAAGGAGACAGCTGCAAGCTTTCACAGGGCGCCTGCAAGCGCGGCTGTCCCAGGTTGCCCCTACTACATCACGGGAACCTTTAACGATTGGAAATATGAGGAAATGGAGGCGGCTTGGCAGAACTATCGCTGCAGACCATGGCAACTTGCTCAAGACAAGGCAGATGCAAGTGTGCCCGGCCTCTTTTATGCGTCTATTCGCATTACTGCGAACGTTGAGGAAGAGCACGGAGCCCAGGAGAGCTAAGAACTTACATGTCGTAGCTTCTTGTGCAGCGACCGCGATAGCCCGGGGTCAGGTTCCAAATCCTTGCAGACAAAGAGCCGAAGATGACTTTCCATCCATCCACCAGGCTGGACGTGGCGGGTTCGGCGGATGGTATGGGACCAAACATCAAGCACCATCAAGCTAGCACCACTGAACTCGTGTTGCCTGATATCAGCAACAAGCGTTGATGTCTGAGGTAAACGATGGTATGTTACACAGAGTTTCAGATCAGAGATTTTGTGGCAAGCGGACTCATCTGATCCGATTTTTTGCAGGTCTGTGACAGGAGGTTTAGTTCGTTCTTGCATACTCAAGCAGGGGAAGCTGGAACAGCCCTGCCTCAAACAGTCGCCTCCCCAGGCGTCCTGAAACCAGCACAGCAACGCAGGACATCGATGAAGTCTTCTACAGTCCGCGGGCCAGAGGAGACGAAGCGAGAAAATTGCTGGTGTGTCAGAGGATCGAAAGGGGAGAGGCCGGGGCTCGCTGTAGCACAGCATCGCAAGCTTTGCATTGGCTTTTCAGCATGCCTGTCGCGAGGTATCGAGTCGAGTTCTACAGATCTGACACGGGTGCAGCAACGGTGTCCTGGCTGAGAGAGCAGTAGCATGCACAATCTTCATCTTCCGTCAGCCAAGAAACCCAGACCCTTCAAGCGGTGCGGCATGCAAGCACTACATGCAAATTTATGCACGCACGCTCTTGTGCCTCCCCGCATGAGTCAACTGTGTAGTGAGCTGGTGCCATATTGGCTGCTCTTAGCCTACCGCACGCACGGTCTGAAAAAAAGCACTGGCGCTGCAGTTTCAGTTCAGTAAAGTGACCCTGTGAACCATTCGCTGCAAGTGCTGGTCTGTTGAACGCCAAGCGTGCCAAAGCCCTGACCGACAAATAACGAAAACAGACAGCCCAGCCAAAGATCCGTCGGAGTACCCTGAGAGTGCAGCAAGATGCAGACGGAGTGAGGGGATGTTTTTGGGGTTGGGTGGATGCAGAGCGCTCAGAGACTTACCCATCAGTTTTAACGCAGGAGTCGCACAAGTCATACGGCAACATGCCCTGAGCATGCTGTTCGGTGTTCAGACTGCGTGTGCGAGGCCAGCGGCAAACTTTAGAAGCCGTCAGCTGAGCGAGTGTATGTTCTGCCGAGTTCTTTAAAGAACCAGATCGGGTTTAAGGAAGAGACATGCCGTAAACATGTACAGACAAGGCTGTAAGCCCTGCATTGATCCCTCAGCACCTAGCCTGGCCTTTTTGTAGAGACAGCTGCTCTTGCGGCGAAACGAAGAAGGTAACTCCGGATGAGGCAAGGGCAAGGGCATGCAAGGGCAAAGAACGGCAAAGAACACCTGCAGCAACGAAGGTGCAGGCAAGCCTCGCCAGAAATTGGTGGGATACCAAGATCTAACAAACATGTAGCACATTTTGGGCTTTCCTTGATTTCTCTCCTTGCATTTTTCCATCAAGCTTGGCTACCCCCAATGCAGTGGCAAACACCCGAAATGCAGCGGCTGGATTTGAACCCGGTTGACGTGCTTAATCGTGCTTGTGCAAAAACACACGCGTTGAGATTTGTGACCGCTGCATGCGCCACGACCCAGCTGTCTATCAACCCCGATGCTCCACCTTGCAGTCGTGCACAAACGCGGGCTGCGTATCTCTGACAGGGCTCATCACGAACACACAAGAGAGCCACAAGATCCTCTGTCCGCGGTGACGTGACGAACGCAAACTGGATTTACTCCCAAAGTGTGTTGCAGCGTGTTTCGCAATCACAAGCAAAACTCGGCCGGTGAACAACTTCGGCGACGACAGAGATCAGCGACAGCCCGGTGTTGGGTTCAGAGGTGATCTTTTGAGCACTTTGCCGCATCGCAGCTTGTGCACGACTCACCGCTGGCTGGTGATACTGGTGATGCCGCCGTGTCCTTCGATGCTGCTGCGCATGCCGCGCTGAGCCACCTCACGGGCATAGAGATCGACGCGTCTCAGTGGGAGCAGGCTGGGTTCGCCTTGCGGGATGGTGGTTTGGGATGCGCCCGGCAGTCGCTGCCGCAGATGCTGCTTATTGGGCCTCTCGGTTGGTGACGCATTCCCATTGCCACCCAACTACCCCAACGGTTCGGCGGGCTGGGCCTGCGTTGTGCCAACGCCGACCGCCACGCAGCCCACCAGGCGTCCTGGCGTGACACCCTCCCCGTCATCCTTGCCCGCGCGCCCGCCGCAGCTGACCGCCTCCTCAGAGCACTGCGCGGTGAATGCATTTTGCTATCTGCCGCCGCTGCAGTCCTTGCGCGGCAGCAACCGCGACTCCGGCTTTGATGCCCCGGAGGTCTACCGGCTGACCGCTGGCCCTTCAAAGGCTGGCAGCGGCTCGCCGCCCACGCTTACGATAAGCGCGCGTACGAGATGCACTTTTCTGACCTCACAACCCGCGTCTCGCGAGCTGCTGCTGTTGTCCCAAGCCGGGCCTTTCGCCGCCCGTGTCTTCAACGTCGCGCCCACACGTGCGTCACCGTACCCAGTGCCCTGTTTCGCGTCCTCCTGCTGCGCCGCCTCCGGCTCCCGCTACCGCTGGCGCCGCGCAGGTGCAGCTGTCGCCGACAGCTTATGACAACTAGCCACCGCACAGCCTGCGCCACGTCGGGGTACTAGCGACGCGGGCTCCACGCTGTAGCGCGTGTCTGCCGCGAGGCTGGCGCGAGGGTCGCTCGCGACGTCCGCCTCGCCGACATGAACCTTGAGGTGCCGGTCGCCGACGCGCCTCCGCTTATGGAGCGGTTCCCAGCTCGCCATTGATGCTACTATCGTGTCGCCCCTGACGCGGCTTGGCGACGGCCGCCGCCGCCCCGATGTCGATCCCGGCTGCGCCCTTGCTGCTGCCGCCGAAAACGGCATCAGACGTAACCCATGCAGAGCTTGCCCGAGCCCGACTCTGCCGCCTTGTCGTTGTTGGCGTCGAGGTCGGTGGCCGGTTTGGCGCCGAGGCCCTGCTCGCCAAGCACAAGGCTGCCAATTGTTTCCAACGCGATCACTGCCTGGGTCGCGTGCTGGTCCGGACTCCTCGCCGTCGCTATGCCGCCTCTTTACTTGAGCTGCCACCACACTGATGCCCTCTGCGAGGGACCCGTGCCGGAGCTGCATGAGGTCCTCGCCGACGTGCGCTGGGACTAGCCCTGGCCTTCCCCCCGGCTGCGCCTACCCCTGCAGCTATAACATGCTATAACCCTATAAGCCGTAGGTGCCGATGCGGTGCTGCGCGATGCGCCGCCAGTCCTGCCCTCAGCGCTCGAGCCGCCGTGCGGGTAGCGTTGACCACGGCCCTGAAACAGCTTCGCGACTCAGCCGAGCGCGTGCCGGCCCTCGACGAAGCCCCTGCGTCGCGGGTGTGGATATTGTTCCTCTTCGCACATTCCTTCACAGAGCAGTCGGCCGAGTTCGTCCCCTCCAGCACGGCCCGACTGCCATCGCAACGGCTTTGCGGGCTGCGGAGCGCGGCGGAGCGGCAGGGTTGACTGGCAATGACTGGCATGCGAGCTGAGCATTTGAAAATCCTGCTCCAAGACCAACTTGCCTAGGAGCTCCTCGCTTACGCCGCTACCCGGCTGGCAAAGCTGCAAACGCACGGCTCTCAGCAACCCAGAAGTGGCGTGCGTGGCATCCTAGCGTTGCGTGCTTCGGCAAAGGGTTATAGGCAAGGACAGAGCCACACGCCTTTACCAATTTGTTTTGCAAGCGCGAGCGTGCACGGATGCACTGGCGACCCACGTCCGTGTGGCCTTGGACCAGGACCCACACCAGGTGCTGGCAGGCCTCGTCCGCACTCCATTCTACCGAGCGATTCCTGGCGTTCCTCGATGAGTTGTCAATTGTACACGGGAGCGTGCACGCGAGGCTCGCGACACCGTGCATGCAGTGCAGGAAGTGCAGGAAGGATGCGGCATAGCTTCCCATGAGGGCAAGACACGGGTGTACAATCATGCCGGCGGAGAGCCTCCACCAAGAATCGCCGAGCTGGGCGCTGACGTTTGGCGGATTCCGGCGGGGCAACAAGCCATCCTCCGAGCGCGGCCTGAAGGTCTTGGGCCCACCCATCAGCCACCCGCATTTCATCGCAGCATGAGCGGAACGCCCAATGCGCACTGAACGAGAGCTTTTGCGCCAATTCCCTCGCCGCCCCGACTTACAATGTGCATGGCTCGTCCTCGCCATGTGTGCTTCGCCGCGGGACTTGCTAGCGCTTCTTCCAATAGGTAAAGATTGCGCCAATTCTCCTTGGGCAGATTGGTTCCATAACTGTTCCACACCACCAGCAATTCATGCAGGAAACGGAAATACTGGGTCATGATGGCGAAAATGGGATCAGCATGCTGTTGTCGCATCGTTTCGAATACGTACCCACTGCACCCAAGACTCATGTAAGCTTCTGGACCAATTTTGAGAGACTAGGCGCCAGCGGGCATCCTGCCAGTATTCCTTCGTTGCCACTATGGGTGCGCTGACCATGTGTTCGCGGCCCCAGCCTGTGAAGTTCCTCTTGGGGTTTTTCACGCTTCCGCTGGAAAATGGAATCCCGTTTGGTGCAGTTCCTTCCATTTCCATTTTTCGCACATGGGGTCTGATTTCACTGCTCATCTCTCTGTGGGCCTGTCTCCCTTGTTCCTGAAGAGATTTGAGCGCAATGTCCACGCATCACATGCCACCCTCACATGCCCCTTGCAACCATTTTCCGTAGCTGGTTCGCTTGGTCTACCTCCATTTCGGCCCCCTGCTTAGGCATGTCTACGAGGAGATGGACTGCCGATCCCTTGCCTTCATCTTCATCAATGAAGGCTTGGAGCTGCCGTCGCAATGCCGCACCATCACTTTCTATGAAACGAGGGACCATGCCTTCAAGCTTGGTCCTTCAGACTTTGAACAGCTTGTACTGTGAAGGTTTCGGGGCCGTTTCGTGGCGTTGCTTGGTCCAAAGGAAAAACCCTTCCCAATAGGCAACTTGTCTTCCTTGCAAGCCGCAGCCTCCAACGCGGACTTCATTTTGGCGACACCAGCTGCCGCAATGTGCGCTTCCACCCCCCAAGTCCTTGGAGAGCAGCCGTTGCTGAAAATCCTTGCTGGAGGGATAGTGCCGCCTCCGGCTTGCGAAGCTTGACCATAGTGTTGCTGGGCTTCGATTGCAGCAGCAAGGACGTGCACGCTTTCTTTGTTTTCAGGCAGGACATGATTCTGCAGGCAATCCAATGGCCTGACTGAAAGATTTCTCGCGCGCCTCCGCGCGAGGGCCGCCCCGGCTTCCTCCCGCGGTCCCTGCATTTCGGCCTTCACCGCCCGCTGGTCGGCCCTGCTCTCCTTTGCGGCTGCCCGTGCCTTTGCTGCAAGTCTCCTCTCCGTGCCCCTTGGCGGTACAGCCAATGTCGATGGAGAACCCCCGCTGCTGAGCGACATCCTCGCAGAGTCGTCCCTTGAACCGCCCCTTGCAAGCCGCATGGCTTAGACACTGTAGCGCGCAATCGGCCTGGACTTGGGTCTGCACTGGACCGCTTAGCTCTGCTTAGCTCGGATGCCAGTAAAAAGGTGCGCGTGGTAAAAAAAAGTCTCTTCCACCAGTGTTGTTTCCTAGGATTCCACCCAGGCAAGCAATGATGCCTCGTGGTCCTGCGTGCAAAAGCTCAAGCTCTACTCCAGAATCTCTATCCACCGGACAATAGTCCTGCCTGGTAGGCTTCTGTTCCGCTGCCGGTACGTTGCTGCCCCGCTGAAACTCAGCCACAGCCAGGCAAGGCCGAGAGAACACTTACCTCGATTCCTGCAAGGCTGCAGGGCGCACAGGCTCCACGTTAGCGGCACCAATAGCTTTATCCAGTCGAAGCTACGCACATTTTACTGGGCTTCCTATGCAGTCTCTCCAAGGCTCTATGCCAGCCGAACAGCTGCAGCCACGTACCTGGCCCGGGCCACGTCTAATGCCGGCCCACGCTGGTGTGGAACAATACGGCAAAGAAGATCTGAGCATCAATCTGCCTCGACATGAAACTGCCACAGGCTGGTTTGCGACTTCGTTTGCCTTTGGGCCGGCTTTTGTTTTGTCGTCTCTGGCCTCGGCGGGTATGCACCCCGCGGGCTTCTGAGATGAACGCGCCATCGCTCGTGTCTGCCAGGAGGCCGGGGCGCGCGTCGGCCGCAACGTTGCGATCTCCGCCATGAACATCGACGTGCCCGCTGGCGGGGGGCCAGCAGCACCGAGCTCCGACTGGAGGGGAAGTTCGAGGAAGGTGGCAGCGAGCACGCGCTGTGCGCCGCAACGGAGCTGAGGCCACTCCAGCGCAGCACCCACGCTGCCTGGGCCGAGCGGCGGGCAGCGCAGCGTTGCGGAGGGCCCAGCCCGGGCGGGCATCAGCGCCCTCGTGCGGTCGGCAATCGCGTGCCAGAGGGCTAACGAAAGTGGCATCGACGGCGAGCTGTGCCCCGTGCCAAAGCGGCAGGCCATTGCAAACGACTTCAATCTTTTTTTTTCCATCGGACCTTTTTCCGGCTGCCTAGGGTGCCTGAGCGCAAGAGGCAAGGGCTACAGCGAGCTGGCTACCGTGAACCTACTTCAATCCTTGCACTCGCTGGCAGGAGGCCCCTCAACCCAGCCGCTGCGCCCGGCCGCCGTAGCCTGCAGGTGGCACTGGGACCTGGACCCTGCAGTCGCACAAGTGGGCTCCTAAAAATTGACATGTTTCTCTGTCTTCAAGCACTTCGGAGCAAGCACATGGCTCCCACGAGCCTTTGCTGGTCCCTTGCCTCTCACGAATCTCTCTCCCCACCTATTCTGGAGATCGGCCCACTGCGGTTGTTGATCCTTGTCCGTTGCGGTCCAAATGGTGGCGTCCCGGAGAGGATGTCAGGAGCCTTTCTTTCCGGCAACCAGGATCCAAAGCCAAGGTCGTCCGCCATAAAGGCATCATCCTTTGCAATGTCCGCCTGGTGCGTCTGCAAGTAAGCTGACAGTGCGACGTTCTGCTATTCTGTGAGGTCGAGCCCTGCATTTTCAAAAGACCCAGGAGGTCATGCACATTCGGTGGCTCAGCATTCTTGAGCTGCGTCGGAACGTGGCTCTGCACCTTCGCCAAGTTTTCTCCCGCCTTCTCGATGTCCTTGGAGACCTCCGCCAACGTCAAACTGCGCCTGGAACCGGTCCGTTTTTTCCTGGAGCTACGCATTGCGTAACACCAAGTTTCGATGGGCTAGGGTGATCGATTTGTGCGATGCCAGGTACTTGTTGAGCGTCACCCGCGGGTCATCGTCCTTGTCCTCTCAAGGTGGCTTACTGCCACGAGCTCTCAGGACCTTCTGTGCCTGCGGGTCGGCATCCTGCTGGCCACTGCCTCCTCCCAACCCAGACCTGGAGGATACTCAGCTTGCCGTTTGGGTTTGCGGGGCCACTTCTGCCAGTTTGCCCGGGTGTTTCTGTTGGGCTGATTCGGGTGCCATTGCTTCTCTGCTTTATAGACCCAGCCCACCAGGCACCTCGTACACTGCACGTACGTCTTGCTGACCATGCTGCAAGTTCACCAGATACTTGGATGCACCAGGTTTCCTAATTGGCTTTGAGGGCCACGGCTGGTTACCACCAAGCCGGCAGAGGACGGGTTTACACCTAGTCCAGCTGGTGACACCAGCAAGTGACCAACAAACCTTACCGACGGTTGCGAGAGGCTAGAACTGGGATATTGAATGCCTAGTGCATCTTCTCGAAGAACGTTAGGGCCTCCAAGCTAAACTTTCAAATTCAAACTCGCGCAGTCCGAGCGCCGAAAACTTGAGCTAGCGACTGTCATGCTCACATGCCTTTATGGACACAGGCACTTGCAGTTCAGCCCTCGGCTCGTGGGCGGCGGTCAAAAAAAATCGTTGCACCGCAACACCCCAGCGCTTCCTACAACTCCTCCACTCTCGAACCCAGGGAATCCGGTCAGGGACTCTGCCATCAATTCATAGTCAGATCGTCGGAGCATAGAAACCGTCGAGCTCGAATGAGCATGTGGAATACCAGAAGCCACTACGCCAAAGTTCGAAGGAAAACCCTTCGTGGTCGAGCCTCCCCATGTTTTCTCCCTGAAGACTCAAACCTGTTTGAGTCTCGTGGTGCGGAGCTTGCACTGCATTCGCGGCGACGTTCCAAACGAGCTTAGTGGCTTTGCCCTACACCGGCATCCGACATCCTGAAATTGGAGTTGTGGTTTAGTTTAGCTTTTTGCACGCCACAAACGCATCCGGTCCGCATCTGAGCTACTCTGAGATTCGATACAGCGCTTAACGACCATCATCTCCTTATCAGGCAGATCCAAAATCCGACCTAAAAGATCACTCTCAGTCAAATGTGGTTGTTCATGAGCCTTTGCAGGCACCGACATCTCGCGACCATCCTCCCTAGAAGGCGGAAGCGAATCTCGTATGTAGACATGCTGACAAGCACCTCCAGGCTTCTCGGTAGGAGCTTGGGCAACCATTCTATCGCCACTACTTCCAGCCACAGCGTGCTCCGACATAACACCCGATACATCCCTAGTCTCGCAACTTTCGTTAGGACCCTTACTCGCTGTAGCCCCAAGTTGGTCATCTACTTTGGCACATGATGTGCAGTTCTACCGGGAGCTGCTGCTCTCATAGCTTGCTCCTCCTCTAGGCGCTCCAGTCGGCGAGAATACTCTTGCTGCGGGGTAACCACGGCGGCCAGAAGATCACGCATCTGCTCAAAATCTCCTGGCACCCTCATCCAAGTGAGCCGGTCTATGTGTGCGCAAATCATGCTCAAGCTTAGCAGTCTCCGAGCAAAATGCACCAGGCTGACGGGGGATTGGTTCTACACCACGCGTTCCTTCTGTAATTATCACGGGAGGTCCAAATGTTACAGGCAACCCCTCAGGATGTTGCAGCTGACATGCATTGGTGTATCATCCGCAAGATGGAAAGGAGATTGATTGTCCCTGCTCAATGTCTCTTGCCGCCATGGCCCGCTACGAGAAGCCATGGTTCTTAACCTACGGCGCGGTCCTTTTCTCGATGCTAAAGAGGCTTCCGTGTGCAGTGAACTGTTCGACCTTGGTATGCAAGGTGCTGGATCTCCGTCCGCCACACTAGCCTGGTATGTTCCAAGCACTTGCATGTCCCTGCCCAACACTAGCCAGGTATGCTCAATGAGCATTGCATCGGCTCCTATCATGTCGCCGCGCACCTCCTGCGCCTGTTCGCAAGGCACAAAGCCGCCACCGTCCCCGCCGCCTCTAGACCAGTAGTGCCTGTGTCGTGCGATGGTCCGGGCTCCTCGCCGTCGCTGCAGCGCGGCTATGCCGCCTGTTTGCTTGAACTGCCGCCCACAGAGGCCCTTTGCGACGGACCCATGCCGGAGCTGATGCGCGCTGGGACCAGCCCTGGCTGTGGCGTCCCCCCCGTTCACGCCGAGCGCAGCTGGCCACAAAAAGCATCCATGGGAAGCTCCGGGTGGGTGCAGGTTTGACCACTGTCGGAGGTTTCAACGACCGAAACACAAAGCTGCTGCTGCCTGCCGGCTGCGTCGTGGCAGCCGGGCATGAGTCCTCCAACGGGAAGCTGAAGAGTGGGCGTTCCACACGCCTTTTTACGACGGTCAGGAGAGGTCTGCGTCGGCACCTACGGTCTGCAGCAAGGGCGGGCCCATAACCCAGCTGCTTGAATGAGAGGCGTTGTTTCGGCATCATGCCACCCAAGCTGGTCTTGGACGGCGCGGTTGGGTGAACCACGTGGCCAACGTAAGATACTGAAGGACACGAGTTCTTTTTGCATGATTTAGAATTAAGACCTTGGACATGCCATGAAGATCTTTACAGATTGCCTGTCCGAGATTTTTGCATCAAGCGACGTGCATGCAGAGGTCTGTCGAAGTAACACGATTTTTTTCGAGTATCCCGCCAAATCAGCTGTCTGAGATTTTCTAACTTCACGAATGCCTGCTTGACAATTGCAACCGCATGTGAAGAATCCTTGGAACCATCATGGCAGCGTACTCTTGGCAAGACGTTACCCAAGCCCCGTAGTTCAACTCAGTCAAGCAACAGGCGCCCCCGGCGCAATCTTGAAGATTACGTCACGTAGCAAAGCTACTTCGTGCGAGAATTCGTAACGAAAAGGGCACCCAGGTCGCCCGCACAAGCGGGCTTCAACGGCTAGGAAATCGTCTCAAGAAACGAGGACCCTCGCTGCAACATGTGTGAGGTGCTTACCAAAGAGCGAAACCAGAAGCCCAAACACAACATGTCGTGGTCAAAGTAGCCAGCAGCTGCTGTTGCAAAGAGCGTTTGGCCGTGACCCCGAAAGTCCGTTATGGGACATGGTTCCCAGAACTTCCGACGACTTGAAAACCTGCTGCACCACCCCCGTCGCAGTCTGTGGCCCATGCGCGCGCACACGACGAGGCCATCGAAGTCACGGTTGACACCCCATTAGTGTAGGCTGTATTTTGGAAGGTCCCACGGTTTCCAACAGTCTTGGATTTTCGCCGCCGCAACTACTTGCATAGGTTGAACGGAGTCAGCGGAAGCGTTTGTGTGGGCCTGGGCGAGTACCGATACCCCCCCCCCCCGAGAACCCTCCAACGGTTGCGCATAACTCGACAGCAGCTGCTGTCAGCAGCTATAGCTAGGCACTCTCGAAAGATGCTGCGCCGTGCTTCGCGCGTGTTGGCAAGCGTGCCAGTCGCCAGAGAAGTGTGTAGTCATGTGTAGTCCGGAGAGTTGTATTTAGCACGCTGACTTAGGGTTTACGCCGTGCGTAGTGCGCCACAGGACGCGAGAGCGAGATGGGGCTATGGACAGGGATGTAGATGTGTGGCCTACCGATACCCCTAACAAATACCCAGCCTGTGCAGGTTGAAGCCCGCGCCCTGTAGCCGCTCAATCCGTACGCTCAGTATTGGCACATGTGTGTTATGTCTGTGTCTGTATGTGTGTATTTCGTTATGTATGCAAGTAAGTATGTGTATGTGCTTGTGTATGTAACTGTATGTATATATAATATACATATCAGCTATGTATATGTACTATATATATATATATATGTATATATATATATATGTACAAGTGCATGTATATATGTATATGGGTAGTTCTCTAAATTCGGGTCCCTTTTAGGGTCCTCATTATAAGGGTGCCGTACTATATTGGGGACCTAAACAGGGACCCTAATTTGGAGAACCACCCATATGTGTATCTGTCGATGTGTTTGCGGTCCTCAAGTTGTTTTCGGCGGCCGCAAGTACATGCACCGATTGAGTTGTAGGAAAATGTCGCAACGGGTTTTGACAACGATTCATCAGCAGACTTTGCAAGAATGCTTGGGGGGTGGTTTCATAGCAGGCAGCAGTACGTGCCCGGGCATTCGCAACCTTCCCCACCGCTCAACGTGGTCTCGGCCTGCAGTCGCCTGCGCGGACAGTGCTTAGCGTACTGGGCTGCGTATGCTGCGTGGCCGGATGCGTTACCCGGGGGTCGTTAGACACCAGGACCGATCCAAGCCATCAGCCGCCCGCCAGCCCCGCAGCCACCAGCAACCCTCCAGCCAACACGGTCACCAGCCAGCCACCAGCCATCAGCCACCCGCCAGCCCCGCAGCCACCAGCAACCCTCCAGCCAACACGGTCACCAGCCAGCCACCAGCCATCAGCCCTGGCAAGTTTTTGGAGGCGGGTGCCACAACAGGCTGTTGGAACTTGTCATTCCCGGACCAGTTCCTTAAGTCCTTTTTTTGATTTTAACTTGCAGCGTAGATGAGTGATGATGAGTGCGCATGGTGCCAACCTAGGTACCCTGGAATTGCCAAACAATTTTTTTTGGTGACCATTAGTTTTTTATTTGATGGCTGGAGGCCCAACCTTTGTTGATGCTTACTAATGTTGTTCGATGTTTCACTCGGAACCTTGACTGGAATCAATGATGGAGGTACAGTTTGCTCTTTGCTGTTTGGGTGCTTTGCAAGTTGTCCACGTTCGAGGGAAGCAGCCTCGTCGCTGCAAAGTGGCGTGCGTGGTGACATCGTGAGCTCTCTCACTGTTAATAAGATGGTGCTGATAATTAAAGTCGTGGCTACGGGTCTGTTGCCAGCCGCTGCTGTGTTGGCCGCTTGCTTGAAGTATTGTTGGATGTTGCAGCTTCGCCTAGCCATGCTGAGAATCTCCTTGGTTGCACAGGTGTATGGGCAGATGGTTTTCGCAGCCACGAATTCTAACTCAAGCTGCTAGATTCTGTGCGCATCTCTTCGGCTTGACCGCGTGCGCGGTTTTTTGGAGTGAAGGTCAGGTCCTTTCCCGGGTTTACATGTTCCATGCTCCCGCTTGCAATGCAGGTGCCGATGGCACAGCAGCTCCCAGTGCGGAACACGTTCATTGAGGCGGCCAGACATGTCACGACAGGTCCGTGGCCGCTTTTAACCGCAGCGTGTGATTGCCGAGGTGAGAGCCCCAGCTGTCATCCGGCCGCGATCACAGACAGATTTCGCTCCAGGTCTTTGCCTTAGCTCTGGATTGTGGGGCGGCGGTGCTTACTCCAGCAGCTTGCCGGATGCCTTACGAAGGTCCTGGAAGCCCCGTGACGAAGGGTGTAGGTGCAGAGTGAACCACTTGCGGTGGTTTCAGATGCGAGCCAAGAGTCTGCTGACTGTGACAGGTGCTCCCGTGCTTGCTGCGGCAGCCGCAGCTCCAGCAGCGCCACCTGTCGCGCCAGTCTCCGCATGTGCAGTGTCCAGCATCGAGACCGCCGCAAGCAGGTGCTCCGGCACTGACCCTTGAAAGGAGTCTCTATTTCTTCGTTTGGGGACATTTTTTCCTTTTTCCCTCAGCAGTAGCATTCATAGCCCTTTGTCAGGCGCTGCTCTGTGATTCGAACGCCAGATGCAGTCCTGGCGTGTTTTTGGCACCTGCTCACCCAATCTCCTGGAAGCATGTTTTGCCAGGTCTTGTTTCCTCGCACTCCGCTGGGATCCGTTTCAATGGAGCCGCCGCATGGGTTCGCCTTGCCACAGGCAGGAAGGGAGCCCAACAAGTGCCCGCTTTCTGCAACAGCTTGGCCACCGCATGCACAAAACAGGAATGCAGAATCACAACTGGAAGATGGGGAAGAGTGAAACGTGCAGACTGCTGTGTTCGTCGTTGTTGCAAAGTCAAGAAGAGAGCCAGAAGGTTCATGCGACGTTCTGCAACAGCTGCGAAGTGGGACCCGGTATCGGGCAGCGGGAAGTGACCGGGCAGTGGTTGGGCAACGGGCAGTCGGTGCTTCACAGCGGAGTGCAAGTAAGTGGCTACATGACGGATTCTCGGGTCGGAACGATTTCCCAACGCAATATGAACCGGGATAAGCAGTGTTTGTCGCATGCTTCGGGGATGTGGCTTCGCCGATATGCAGGCTCTAGACGAACTTCAGAGGCGAAGGCCTCCGACTTCGTCCTATGAGACGCGTATTACGACAGTCTTGGCAGATTCCCTTTTGCTTGAGTTCTTTCTGGGAAGGACAAGTACACTGAGTTCTGAGGCAGCTCGCGTGCAAACTAGCATTGAACTCAGTTCCATTTCTCAGCCTGCTTAAAGACTGACGGCGTTCAGTCTGGATCCCAGAGCGACCACGGAGCTGCTCGCAGACATCGGCACTGAGGTCATTCAACGACGACGCGCAGAAGCTCCCTCGACATGATTCCCAGTACGCTGCAGCCTTAACATTGCCGTCGCCGGGATCTGTGGAGACACGAAGTCGCAACACGATGAGCTAGGCCTGATATGTACTACAGTTGGCCTGTGGACATGAACCCGGCAGTTGTGAGCTCAGCTCCTGAAGTGCACAGCAGGTAACCTAGCAGGTGCATGGCAGGCTGGTCAGGCGAGTCAGTACTGGTTACTAGGAAAAAAAGGAATTGCATAGCAAGGGTGACAGATGCTGACTCAGACGCGAAGATGACGATCACGACCAGAATGATAATATCGGTGGCAGACGACCTAAAAACGGTATTGACTGTTAAATCCAACGCGCCGGCCTCCGCCGTGGCCGAGTTGTGCGGGGTCGCCGTCCCCAAGTTACGACTGCCAGGTGCGCCCCTTCACCTGCTATGGACGTTCAAGCCTGCAGGTGACGACCCGCCACCAAAGCATAGAGGTAAGTAGTCGTGGTAGCGGTAGCAGGTAGTCATAATTTGCAGTCCTCTCCCGCTGTGTTGTTTTGGGGTCGGGGTGGTGGTGGTGGTGACACTGTGATACTGGTAATGGTGTAGCGGAGGAGAAAGAATAGTAAGGAGTAAGAGTAGTAAGTAGCAAGAGTAAGAGCTCACCCTCCCCATGACCCACCCGAGCTTGCTTTTGTAATTTGCACGAAATGCCAAAACATCGGCAGGGATCGAATGGCCTTGCACCACTACGCCATACTACGACGACGACAATACAGGCCACGGAAGTTCTCCGCTTAGAATTATGCTTCGCTTGGCAATAGCTTGGAGCACGGGGCCGAGCTGACCGCAGTAACCAAACCTTTGAAGCAATCCACCTTCTCAAGCAACAGCGTGCCCTATTTGCTCAAGTACGAGGCAAATCCAAGGTCTTGCATAATCCCACTGAATCGTCGGGCTCACTTTATAGGGCTCCAGGAAAGCTGACAGAGCTGTCGACGGGGTGTCCGTGCCCGGCCGGGCATTGCACACCAGACTTGCAGAAACCAAAGCCGAACGCGTTTAACAGGCCTCGGTAAGTGCTTTGGAGCATGTGCAAAGCTCCGAGAGCTCAATTTGAGCAGCGCATGCAGCGCCCTAAAGCATGTTCGGGTGTGGGAACGGCATTGAACGGCAGTTTTGCAGAAACTCGAATGCATTTAGCACGCCTTGGAAAATGCATTTGGGCTTGGTCGGAGGCTTCGGGAGCTTGATTTGGGTTCGGGGACTGGCTCCACGGGTTTAGGGAAAGCATTGAGCTCCAGATTTGGAAGTCCAAATATGTTTGGCAGTACTTGGAAAATGCATTTGGGCAAGCTTCGACAGCTCGATTTGGGTTCGGGGACACGGGCCAGGAACACCAGCAAAGCTGGAACAGCTCTAAATGCGCTTTCCAATGTTTTCCAAACCTTGAAAAATGCATGTTGGTAACCAAACTGCAGCATTTGCAGTACGATTTTCGGGTTTAGGGACGGCATTGAGCTCCAGATTTGTTGGAACGAAGGCCAAATGCGTTTAGCATGTGAATGCATTTGGGCTTGGTCGGGGGAATCGAGGGCTCAAATAAATTATTAAAGCCCGGGAGTCGGGCCAAGGACACCGGGCAAAGCTGAAACAGCTGTCAATGCGCTTGCCACCTTGAAAAATGCATTTGGGCTTGGTTGGAGCTCCCGGAACTGTCGAGCAGTTTCTGGGTGGCTGCATTTTCGGGTGTAGGGACAGCATTGAGCTTCAGATTTGTTGAAAGTGAATTTGGGCTTGGCCGAAGGCTTTGGGAGCTCGATTTGGGTTTGGGGATGGGGGCAAAGCTGAAACTGCTCTAAATGCGTTTCCAATGCTTTCCAAACCTTGCTGGTTGGAAGCCAAACTGCAGTAGCAGTACGATTTTCGGGTTTAGGGACGACGGCATTGAGCTCCAGATTACTGGAGCCTGCCGCCGAACCACCTCCAGAACCTGGCCCAAAACGCGAACCCGCACCGCGGTCCGCCCTGAAACTCGCAACCTGCACCGAACCCACGCGGAACCTGCCCCGGAACTCGCCTACCACCTGCGAACCTGGTAACTTGCCCGAAACCTGCCCCGAACTGGTCCCGGAACCCCAATCTGGCCCAAACTTCTGTCATGGTGACGCTACCCTACCCTCTAATGCTTCACCGGTGTGAGAAGCTGGACGAAGCCCACGGTACCGCCCACTGATTAATTAACACATATTTAATACTATCTCGGCACACGCACACCACTTTTACTGGACAGGCAGCACTACCCCATACTACCCCTCATCGCATAGGGACGCCATCTTCCTGGATGCGCATGAGGGCACCGGCTAGGCCTAAACGTGAAGATCGCACGCACCTCACCGGCGCGTGCATTCTAAATTGAAGCATTGATGAAGCAAGGACCGGTATGGAACGGAAGGGAGTGGAGGTTTCAATTAAGTCCTCGAAAGGTTCAATTAGCGCCCGCCCACCTTCAAACTCGACGCGTTTGGGTCAACTCACATCTAGGCCCTGTGTGGGCACACCCCTCAAACAAATACGCTCACAAGGATTACAGTGCGGGTTCCATCACACGCTCGCTAAGATTATGACCTGATGTGCGAACCTATTCTGACATCAACCATGGGATTAAAAATCGTCTCATCGTAGTCAGAAGCATGTCATCCCACGTGTTCAGAGTATTTTAGACGCCTTTGGGACCGACCAGATTGAGCCTCACGAACCGAAACGTCCTGTGAATTTGGAGCGTACGCGCGTACGACCCACCATTGGCATGGATGCACGCTTGGGTGAGCCAGCCGGCGAAGGCTGCGCAGTGACGATGATGGACCTGATTCCGTTTGGGGTTTATATATGTGTTTGCCACCTGATAGTGCGTTCATAGGGATGAAAATGAAAGGTGGTCTTGGCTGACAGGAGACTGACTGCTAGTGAGGGAGAGATGCTGGCTCACTCTCAAGATGCCCTGCCCCGAAGCAGCGTGGAGATGTGCAGCGAGAGAATGTGAGGCTTTTCGTTGGGCTTTCCTGGCTTTGCCATGTTGTCTTTCGAAAAAAGGCTTGGGGGTGCCGCAGAGTGGCCAACTGTTCGGGCTTTCAGCTGTTACGGCAGTTGGATGCTTTGCTGATGAGGCTTTCATGCTGCCTAGTGCTGCTCCTCCGGGACAGGCGTTTTTGATTACTAGGTATCCAGCTGAGCAGTGTAGGCAGAAGTCACACCTTAACCCTGGCAGGTGGCGGCCGCACCAGCGCCTCTCTCGACGCAATGCACAAAGCCGCAGGCACAAGCGGCGCAAGCTGGGGCTGTCGGCGCTTCCGAACGTCTTTCGAAAGCCCCGGCTCCTCTTGGAAACCCTTCCGTCACGCCCGTTTCCTGGGAGACATATGCGGCACCGGCACCACCGGCACATGCACCTTTACTGGTTCAAGACCAGAAGCCACTTCACAACATGCCAATGTGGCCTCCCGGACACATACAATCCACGTTGCTGCCAAGCAGATATCCCATGCAGCATCCACAGCAAGTCTTGGTCCTCTCCAATTTCCTGCAGGAGGCATCACACCGTGCTTTATAGAATGAATGTAATCTTCTGCTGCCCGAGGCGCCTCCAAAAATGGACGAGCTGTGCTAAACTAAGATTCGTTTCCATGGATACTGGTCTTCGGGAAAGACGGACAAGTGGCCAACTTGGTTTGCGACGTCCAGGTCCGCTGCGCACGCAGATTCACAGCTCTATGATTCCTCGGCATTGCAAGCTGCCAGTGGTGTCACAACGTTCTCCCGGCATGTACATGCAGTCAAACCTGAGCATTCATCAGTCGACCTGCTCCCCAAGGCTGATGCTTCGAAATATTCCGGTTGCCCACTTACTGGTGAACTGCAGCATGGGGCCCAGAACATCAAATAGCACTCCACTTCAGGTGACCTTCAATCGGGAGGCACTCTTAGCAGATTTTGATGCAGGCAGCCCAGATTCTTCGATTCATCGTAGTTTCGTGCGTTGGAGGTTTATGGCGGTTCTTACAGAAATCATGGGAAGCCCGGCAGAGCTGCACCACACGTTGGGGGTACCGTGCACACTGCAAATACGGTTGGCTGCTCGACCGCTCGCTCTCAACTCGTGTCGGTTGTGTACCCTCGAGATCAATTGTAGATTTTATAGACGGTCATCGCCGTACAAGGCGGGGGTGTCTAAAACATCCAAAAATCATTGTTCGTGTGTACCTTTTTTTCGCGAGCATTTTCGTGTTTAAACATGTGTAAATGTGTGTAAACATGTGGAAAACATGTTTAAAGAATCCGTGTCTAAACATGTTTATCAGTGGCTAAAACTAGCTGTAGGACCACTGGCTGCATCTTCCACCAATCCGAGTGTGCAAACTGTTTCGACTTTGGTGCCCAGCAGTTTTCTCGAATTCATGTTTCTTGTATTGTGGACTGGGTTTGTTCATGCAGCAAGACTGCATGCTTGAACAACTGCGGGGCATAGTGTAGTCAGCGAAAACTTTTTCAACTCTTCTTTTCAACATTCCACTATCTTAGATTTCAAGCTATTTTCATCCCCCCATTCGTTGATTCGTGTTAACAATCCTTTCACTTTGCCTGCTCAATCCTGAAAATAAAACGTTCTCGTCCACCAGCGCGGCGCTAGATCTTCCATCCGTTCCGTATTATTTCTGGCAGAATGGGATACCTGGACACAAACAAGCAAACACGCTTGGCTCCACCAATTTCCAAACAGGAAGTCGAACATGGACGGATCATCAGCACAACACAATCGTCACAGTTCGAAGGCACCTTCCGGCTCTGTAACGACTCTGCGGTACGTTCTATGATTCTGACCGTGTAGTACAACAAAAGCAATCAGGCAGACACGCTTCGTGGGGGAAGTGGGTACTTACAGCAAAGGTGCAAGCAGATGTGGCAAAAACACAACCAGCCTAGCACACTCTTGTTTACGCCAGTCGGCTGTCACGCCGCCCGGACACCCTTTCTCGGCATCTTTTCGTTCTTCCTGCTTCGACATGTTTCTCTCTGGCCTGCGTTTTTTTTCGGGTTTTTGAACATTTCTTTTTTTTTTGTTCGTTCTCGTTCTTTTGCTGATTTTCGCTGGCGCAATTTTTTTTGCTCCTCTCGGGTCCAAAACTCGAAGTTTTGCTGTTTTTGAGCGCGTTTTATGCTGGAAGGGCCGTTTTCACTGCATTTTTACAGGTGATTCGCCGTTTTTTGCTTGCTGTTTCTATGCTTTCGCAGACTCTCGTCGTGATGACTCGCTCCGCTGTTTCCCACAAAGCATCCATGTGGCAACCATGTTAATGTCCACAAAGACTCCGCCCGTTTTTGCAGAGCATCCATGTGGCAAACATGATAACGTCCACAAAGACTCCGTCCGTTTTTGCAGAGCATCCATGTGGCAACCATTATTAATGTCCACAAAGACTCCGTCCGCTTTTGCACCGCATCCATGTGGCAACCATGTTATCGTCCACAAAGACTCCGTCCGTTTTTGCAGAGCATCCATGTGGCAACCATTATTAATGTCCACAAAGACTCCGTCCGCTTTTGCACCGCATCCATGTGGCAACCATGTTAACGTCCACGAAGACTCCGTCCGTTTTGCAGAGCATCCATGTGGCAACCCTGATAACGGTCACAAAGACTCCGTCCGTTTTTGCACAGCATCCATGTGGCAACCATGTTAACGTACTCCGCGCGTTTTTCCACAGCATCCATGTGGCAATGTTAACGTCCACAAAGACTCCCAAAATAGCCCGTAGAACCCAGAATACAATTCTAGAGCCTGTAACTTCCCGAGCCACTGCAACCGCGCAAGGATTTGGGTGTACAACGACAAATCCAAGAACCGAAAGGCCAAGCAAATTTGGCATGCCTGCTCGAAAGTTTGGTCTGTGTATCCCCAAGTCCTGCTGCGGTTGCAGTGGTTCGGGGCCCTAGAATCGTAAACCCCACGTTGGAGACTTCGAGTGTGCCGTGCTTGTGTTTGTGTAGTCTGCTTGCGACTTCTTTCACCGACCTGCTAGCCGTGTGACTCTGGTAGTCCATCGTTGCATGAGTTGCATGTGCATGGTTTGGACGGCCCATAACCTGCCACCCACCCAGACCGTAGCCACCCATTACAATAAAGCCTTCATGTTTGGGCAGCACGCCACAAATTTAACCTGGCAGGGTTACGTTCGGGATTGTTTCTTTTCCTACTTTCCCGAGTCAACGCTGTCCTAAGATGTGTGTGGACCCAGGGTACGAGGGCAGAGAGTCCAGACACTTGTTGTGGAAAAACACAGCAGAACTGGCCGTCGGTACAGGGCAGAATTTACTGGCATGTGTTTTGGCCCCAGGCCTGAATTTTCCGGCCTGTGTTGTGGCCGGGTCCGGTTTTTTTTTGCTTTGGTGTGGCCCTTGCTTTGGTGTGGCTTGCTGACTTCTTGGTTTTTTCTTTGCTTTTCTTGGCTTCCTGGCTTCTTGGCTTGTTGGCTTCTTGGCTTCCTGGCTTCCTGGCTTCTCGGTTTTTTGGCTTCTTGGCTTTTTGGCTTCTTATTTTTTTTGGCTTCTTGGCTTCTTGGCTTGGCTTCGTGGCTTCCTGGCTTCTTGGCTTTTTGGCTTTGGGCAGCAACGCGAGAATTGCTGCATCTCGCTGTTGCTGATGCGGCTGCTGGCGACCCGTGCCATCAAGCCCTAAACCAGCCGAAACCCGAAAAGTTCACGTGATTATGTAACCTTACGCGACGTCTACTGTGAGACTGAAAGCACATGAACATGAAGCCGAGGCTTTGAAGCCTTGAATGGTGTTCCAAACCTAAAAACTTCACCGCAGGTGACACAAGAAACCACCCTCCAAAGGCTTAGCCCTAAAGCCAAATCGGGAACTGGCCATTGTCTTTTTGTTTACAACGCATTGCCCGCAGGCTTTCGGCTATAGTTGTCCACCAAATGAGCCGGTGTAGCCGATATCGCCAAATGAGGGGGCATGTTTAAGTTATAGGACGAACCGGAATCGCCAAATGAGGGGGCGTGTTTAAGTGTTTAAGATATGTGATGAACGTTTATCGCCAAATGAGAGGGCGTGTTTAAGATATGTGATGAACCGTTTATATCGCCCAATGAGAGGCCGAGTTCAACATAAGTGATGAGCATAAGGGGCCTGCGTGTTTAAGATATGTGGTGAACCGGACTCGAAACATGAGGGCGCGTGTCTAAGACATATGGTGAGCTGGAATCGCCAATTGAGGGATATATGTTCAGCATGTATGATGAACCGGAATCGCCGAATGAGGGGGCATGTTCAAGATATTTAATGTAGCGGGGTCACCGAATAAGGGAGGGGCGTGATCAAGATATGTGATGAACTGTTGTCGCCAAATGTGGCATGTTTAAGATATACGCTGATCCGGAGTCCCCAGATGAGGGGGGGGGGAGTGTTTAAGAGATATGGTGAACCGGAATCGCCAAATGAGGGGTGTGTGAGATACCTGAAGTTCGGAATCGCCAAATGAGCGATGAAGATGTATGAGGAACCGGAACCGCCAAACGAGGGGGCGTGCTTAAGATATATGATGAACCGGTATCTCCGATTGAGGGGACGTGTTAAAGATATATAATGAGTTGCTATCACCAAATGAGGCTGAGGGGGCGTGTTTGATATGTGATGAACCTTTATCGCCACATGAGGGGGCGTGTTTAAGATATGTGATGAACCGTTACCGCCAAATGAGAGGGCGTGTTAAACATAAGTGATGAGCCGGAATCACCAAATAAGGGGCCTGCGTGTTTAAAATATATGGCGAACCGGAACCGCCACATGAGGGGGGGTGTTTCAGATATAGGATGAACCGGAATGGTGAAATGACGGGGCGTGTTTAAGATATATGATGAACCGGAATCCGTGTTTAAGATATACATATGGCGAACCGGAGCCGCCACATGAGGGGGTGTGTTTAAGATACATGGTGAACCGATATCGCCAAATGAGGAGGCGTGCCTGCATGCTTTAATGGAATCCAATGTGGCAGCCTTTTTGTCCTCGAGGGGATGTGGTGGTAGGCACTCCTGAGCAACCTCGTTACCCTGACCCAAATCTGCCCCAGAACCACTTTCGCGGAGACTGCTCTTCTGTGTTTGGGGTGCTGGTTTCTCGGCTTCCTTACTGGGGGTGCCTTAGCGGTCTTTATCCTTTCCACGAGGTGTCGGCAGGTGTGCTGGGTGTTGCTTCGGGGAGTGCCTAGTCACGCCACAAGTGCTCACCCCAGGGGAGAGGATAGCCGCTTATCGCCGTCATTAGCGGTGCATGGGCCCAAAGGTTGTCGGAACTAAGTCGTCTTTGTCAACGGTGCTTGTGATCGTGGAGGTGGACTCAGCTCATCCCGAACCTGCTTTGCCTGCCCTCGACTACAGAGTGGATTTTCCTCAGCAGCGTGCGCTTGGCCTCTAGGTTGTCTTCGAGGAGCAGCTCTCTAGCTGAGGTCAGTGTGCAGAGCGCCTTTGGAGTGGGGGTCTGGAGCCACACCTTTTGCTTGCAGAGGGGCAGGAGCCGCAGAGCCATCCCTGTGTGCAGGTGAGATGCCTATGCGTGTGTTGGGGGTTCGCAAGGCTGCTGCTCTGGCCTTGGCTCCGAGGCAGAATGGATGGTGCTTCGCATGGAGGCCCGGAACGTGGCAGTAAGTGGCTTGCTGCTGGCGGCAGCAGGGCACGCCTTCACTGCGGCCGAAATCGAGACCAAGAAGCTATGGAGAGATTGCGCGTGGCAATGGAAGCCGATCCTGCTGCCTACGCGAATGCCATCGGGAACTTAGCTGCACAAGTTCTGGGCGAGGCAACTCCCAATCAGATGACTCTGGAGCGCTACGTGCTGGACATGAGAAGTTGAGGGATGTGAGCGTCGCGGGTGCTCCCGTGCACTATGGTGCAAGATCTGCAGGACCCATGAAGGCAAAACAGAACTATCCCTCGGCGTGGCTTTGTGGAGAGAAAAAAAAGTTGAGCGTCCTTACAGGAAGTTCACCTGACCTCCCAACTACACGTTAAGGAGTTGCCAACTTGCATGAGCGCTCCCGCGAGAACGTGCAGGGGGGGGGGGGGCACACCAAAGCAAGAGCCACACTAAAGCAAAAAAACCCTCCGCCGTTGTGGCCTGGGGGACAGGGCAAAATTTCTTGGCATTGGCCTTGGCTCTGGGTTTCAAAACAGAACTTACGGTGCACAATTTTCTTGCATGTTCTAGTTGTCCGCACCTCAGCAACGTGAAGCTGGTTCCTGATGATCCTACTGTCACCTCCTGGTTGATCTTGACTCGCATATGTCTTGCTTTGAGTGCACTTGAACATCGAGACACATTTTTGAGATGTTCAATCATGTCGAAACATCATTATTTTGATTTTAAATGATTTTCGGGTTGATGACCATAGGATTGCATTGCTGAAAGTATGTGTATTCATGTGTGAAACATGTCACAATGTACGTTTCTGCTCATGTATAAATTCGTGTTTAAAATAGGTGGACGTGTTTAAAAACCATAATATTCATGTTTAAAGACTTCAGGATATGATATGTTTAAAATCCGGTTCGTGTTTAACATCCAGCGTGTTGATGTTCAAAAGTATTGCAAAATACAGTTTGCACGGCTCAGCTTCTTAGACGTGAAAAAAATGTTAGGCGCTCTGGTTATTTCCACAGTACCGCACTCAATATTTTAGACGCGCCCTCTGATCTCTAGGGTATTAAATTTGGGCAACCGCTGCCAACGCATGGGACGACCGGCGGATGTGCGTGAAGCAGTGCTGGTGTCTATGTCGATTTCTGTCCCCTCGTATGCTCGGGTGCATCCCGAGCTGAACGTAGAGTCATTGCCAGAATTCAGACTGGCTGCTCTTGTTCAGCTTGTTCAAGGTTTAGCAGCCCTCACCTCGTCAACTTTGACTTTGCGAACACCAGGAATGCAGCATGATTCCAACCTCGTGACTCATGTTGATAAGGCTCGCGGCTTGAGAGGTTCGCATCTCAGTCGGATGCGTTTGGATGAGACCCTCACATCGAGCTGTAGCAAGAGGCAAATATGATTTTTTCTATCTGCCGATCGACTTCCAGACTGGAAACAATCTGGGGTGCCTGGCTGTGACATTTGGTGAAGCTGATTGGGCACATAGAGTTTGTCATGGTGCAAGGGTTTGGCAACAGTACGGTTCCTGCGCGTTAAGCGTTGCTGTTTCACTGTTTCGAAGGGGTGTTCCGAGCTTCCCCTGCCACCCTTGCGGCAGCCATCCGTAACGTAAGCCAACGAGAGCTCCGCGAATCTGCGACCACGGTGGTACATTGCAGGGTGTTTTCCCCGTTGTAGCCGCAGAAAGCAGAGACTCAGAACGAATCATGTGAGGCAGGCATAGAACCAGTAGAGTCATGCTGTGAAGCAGTGAAACATCCGCTGCTGGAGTAGAAGAGGGTAGCTTGTGATTCGTGTCAGTGTCGCTCCATACAGGCGAGCAAACGAACAGCGCAGCAGAGAGACAGAGACGGCTAGACCTAGACAACTTAGACCGATAGAGACAGAGATGGGCAGCTGTCACGAAAGCTAGCTCTTCGGGAGTTGTGGTTTGTCACCTGGGTGGTGGAAAAAGCAGGAGCAGAATGTTCCCCTCGCCAACTTCCTCCACATCTTTTGTTCGGCAGCTGTACTTACAAGTCCATCTTATCCACATGTCACATACATGACTTTCAGATCCCATTTGTCACACCCCTCGATCTGATTCGCGAACAGTGCAGGGTTGTCTCCGGCTGCACACTGAAGCTACCCTACAGGCTGGCAACGCCATGGCTCTCTGCACAATTTCCTGCAAGTTATGAAAGCCTAGTTACGTGTCCAATGCTGGGCCACATCCGAGCAGTGTCTGGGGTCCTGCAGCCGTGCACCATCGTGCACCCCTGCGATGCATCGGAAATGGAACGATTCACCTGCTGAGGACACTACGCAAGGAACAAATGAGCGCATTCAACAGAGTTTCTTGCTCTTCTTGTAGCTGTAGTGGCCCCTTCGCAGGTCAGTCAAGTTTGTTTAGCTTGTTTCACGCCGAAGTTGGGCTAGAGAGGCACAGAGAAGCCGATTACAGAAAATGCCCAGAACACAGAGAGAGTCGAGCAGACATGCCATGCCAGCTGTAGACACAGAAGCATGGACATACAACACAGACACACAGCCACAGCCACAGCCACAGCCACGCCCACGCCCACGCCCACGCCCACGCCCACGCCCACGCCCACGCCCCCGCACGCATGCACCCGCGCACCCGCAAACCCGCAAACCCGCCTGCCCACCCACGCTCGCCCGTTGTCGTTTGGGATGCTGGCTTGTGGGGTGGGTAGTGTGTGGGCCTCAGTTGTTAGGACCTGTTGGTAGCAGGGGTCCCTCCTAATCAGCAAGAGTAGCGTTTGAGGTTCGTGTGGGGCTGAGCTGTCTCTCAGATGAGGGGTGGTTGAAAGTACCACTGCCGGCTGCACCAGGGACTGTTACACAGCGTGTGGGGTGCGAGAACGAGCAGGGGACCTGCAGCTCACGGGGCATGGCAAAGCATGGTTCGGCCAGGAACACAATCCGTGTGCCAGCCATGCCCAGCGAGTATCGCTTCAGCCAGTTGACTTCGGCGGAGGAGCGGCGAGGATTTTTCGATCATGGGAGATGCGGGTCAAAAAACAATCTTTTACATGCGGCGCGGCAACGGAGAGGTGTGTGGATCCGACGCCCCTTGCCTCAAAGCCGTGGTGAAGAGGAGCAAGAAGTGCCGAGTAAATCTGTGTGTCAGGTATGCTTTCGTGAACTTTGTGTCGCCGGTCTTTGCTGAACAGTTCCGGACCGTCTACCAGGCCTTGCTGTGTCAGCTTTCCGGACATGGCAATTGGGAAGTGGATGGAAATGACTTTTGCTCAGGGATTGGCGTTGGCCGGCGAAAGAAGCAAGAAGATATGTGCGGTTGCACCTGCGACGACTCAAGGGAGGTGCTGCCATTGTTGCACTGTTGTATGCCCCGTGTCCCATCCAAAAACTATGTAATTATAGGTCATAGGTAAATGTACAATCCTCGTACATATATATATATACACATATATGTCTGTATGTCCCCTGTGAGTGTGTGGGGAGCGAGCACACAGCAGTGGTTTAGGCTTTGGATTTGGATTGTTGTTTGCCTTCAGTTGAGCATACAGCAGAGCCGGATGCCGTGAAGTGTGCTCGTGTCGTTCCAAAAATTTTATCAGACGAAACTCGTGCTGACACGGAGCAACCGTAGCCTGCCAGGCTTGCGAACGTTGAGTATTACCGCAACAGCCCCGTCATGAGCATGGAGGAGAAGTCGCACGGATGCAATGACCGCCAATATAGGTCGTGCATGAAATAGTCCACCACAGCTGCCGAACATGTTGTGGCATGGAAGCAGTTTTCTCGTTCAGCCGTCAACATCCTCCGATGCACCCCTCGTGTCTTCCTCGTGTGTTGTCATTCTTCTGCAGTGGGTGCGAACAGTTGCTCGGCAAGGTATCATCCTTTGGTCTTCGAGAATGGTGTAAGACAGAAGTTCCCAGCCCCGACCAAGGCCATGTCGCATGGCTGTTGTCTCACATGCGTCTGCTGCAGGCCGTGCCCTGTGACAGGCTGTGAAGCCAATCCGCTTCAGAGAAAGCAGAGGGATACAAGGTGAGTGATCTCCCTCGTGCCACGGCCTTGACATGGTCAGGGAGCACATGCCCAGATGTTTTGTTCTGAACATTTCCGAACGACACGCGGGTAGCCTCAGCACACTTGGGTCGACAGATTAGTTGCGGCCTCTGCTGCCTCTTCCTTCGACCGGCGGGTTGCGGGATGCAGTACCACAGCGTCTGAGCGAAAACCAGTCTATTCTGCGACCGGCACATCCCAACCCTCCAGCATTGCTGCCTTTGACAGATGCAGTTCACTTCTCGACCGCCTGCCGATTATTTGCGACGAGACAAACCCGGCGTGCCAACAAGGCCCGCCCGATGGGCAGCTCACGGCGGCTATTCCTCCGCACCACAACCTGAGCGGAAAGCGCCGGTGGTGGATGGGCAGCGTGCATCACAACCGCGGGGGTCCATCGGGCTTGCAAGGGCTCATTATGGCTCATTGTCCGCCTTCACTCGGTGGTGCGCTCCCAGACACGCGGGGTGCGCAGCATTTCGGGTTTAATTTAGTTTAGTTTAGTCGTTTGCCGGGCAGCGGTGCAATCGTAGCTCACATTTTACATTTCACGAGAGGTTGCCTGCAACTCAGGCGGTGCTTGACTGCGACCACTCTGCACTGAAGAGGTAGAGCCTGTGGAATGACTTGGTCGCTGCGACCGTTGGGCAAAGACCCCCGCTCAAAGGCGCTGATGTAAATATTTGCAGCCGGTGTCGGAGCGGGTTTTAATAGAAAATTTCTATCATTGCTTCAGCTCGCAATTGGACGGGTGTAGGTCGGATGTTTTCCGTTCGGGCAGTGCACTACTGCCCCAGGAAGGCCCTTACTGCAGACGTGGTGTGGGCAGGATGTTTCACAAGTTGCACCACGGCAACTTACAATCAGTTGATGATCATTGCCGAAACAGCCGGCAAGGCCCAGGCTGCAAGGTTGCATCTCTGTTTTGCATCGTGTTTTTGTGTCCCCGCCGTTTCTCACCGTGTCGCTAGCTGTTTAACTAGGAGAACCACGATAGAGCGACAGAGTCACGGGCATTGATGTTGTCCCAGCAAGCTCAACTGACCAAAGTGCCAAGGCATCAAAGTACTTGAGTGGCTGAATTCTCGGCGCAACTGATATCGACTCCAAAATGTCCATGTGACATTGGAAATATGTGATTTTGCATGCTTCGCATGTCAACCTTCTAACGCAGCCTCGGCATGGAGTCATCCTCCGTCCAGGCCTCAGACCAGTTTCGGTTGAAGACGATGCTTCTTGTGGAAATGCTGATTTGTAAGGTCCGTGCTGCGGTTGGGCCAGCATGGACAGCCATGGGCCGGTCCATGGAAGGTGTGAAGGCAATTGGAACTGGTAGAAGGTGAAGGGGTCGCTGACTTTCAATCGCTCCTAATCCGAATCTCTGAGGACATGCGAACGCAGGTCTTACCGCCGCTGCATGGACCCTGCGCCTAGTGTAGCGTGGATTTGCGATGCATGTTCCAAGTCCAAGGCCTGAAGTCCTAACAAGCCTTGACAAGTTGCCGGAGCCAGGAACTAATCTCTTACCTTCTACCGTTTCCGCATGTGGCTGGCCCTTTCAGCTCAGGTTCTTTGAAGATCCTGATCCCGTGCAGCACTCCGACGTGTTTCCTTCGTTTCAGCCTGAGAGGTGGAGGTGGTCTGATACCGATCGCAGGAAGAATGTGGTTGTCCATAAAGCATGATAATGCCACCGGTTCGTGCAACTGTTCATGCCATTTCATGGGTACAGCTTTCGGAAGTCTGGGAGCTCATGTCATGCAGGAAGAGTCAGCACCACCATGGAGCTATCGTTTGATGTCGTTTGTCTCAGGGAACTCGCGGTTCGGTTAGAGTCGGTTAGGTTCGCGTGAACTGCTTGGAACTGGTTCGCGATTCGTGGCAGTTCGGTTCGGGAGTGGTTGGGGGTTGGGGGGGTATTGAATCCCTACCTGAAGCATGCCAACAAGTGCCAACTAAGAGATGCCAAACCAGGTGCCTCCTATTTGTATTTGTGGCGAATGGCACAGTGTACGACCTGTAGAAAGCTGGGCTGGGCGTGCCCAAATTTGAGAACTTGCATTCATTTTGTCCTATCTGCTTTGAGGTGGCTCGTCCTCTATCCGAGACTCTATCCTGTCTGCCTTTCAGCATTCCCAGGCCCAAAGCCTTGGGAAAAACCTACAGAATACTCCTTGCAGTTCCAGACCTAAGAAGCCGGTCAAAGTTGTGGTGTTGGTGTGTGCGTCTGTTCCTTACTCCTTCGCGAGTTCATGTTTCCATCACTTCAGGCCCAGAACCTTCTGACCATTCTACACTCATCAGATTGCTCAAAAGACCTGTGTGCAACGCGACTCTGACAGTACCGTTCCACGACTTGCACACTTTTGCATTGCCGAGGTTCAGTGGCCTGAAGCCGCTGATGTTGCGACGCAGAGGTGTGACAGAGTCATTTGCAGAGTGAGCTCATGCAGCGTGGCATGTCAAGACATGGCCGAACTTGATGAGGTGATGCCAGTGTTCCTGTGGCTGCTACGCCACAGAGTGACAGTGCATCCACTGGCAGTGTTTGTCTGAGATGCGATGTCGGGACAAGAGCTAGGCATCTTGAGTAAAAGTTGGCATTTAGGTGCACCGTCAAAGTCCGTTCCTCAGCGAAGTTAGCAGCCCTCGGCCCGCGGCTATCCGCATCATAAAGCAGTGCTAGACCGGATTTCTTTGCAGGCCACGGTCGCTACGTGTCGGTGTCATCTTGGCTGGCGAGCAGCACCACCCCCAACTTGTAAATTGGGTGTGATCTCTGGATGGCATGATGGGGCTCACAGCTCAGGTCATGCCTGCCATCCTATCCCACCAATGCCGGAATCTCTTGGCCTTCTCATATGGCAGAGAGACCTCTAGGATCTCGTATTTACGGAAGTGCTGTCTGTGCTCGAGGTTGTAGCTGGGCTTTATCGCGGTCTGAAGGCCCTTTACACCAAGTGCCAGTTGGTGCCCATGCAAACGTTCATGTATTGGAGGCACTATCGCCGGGAGCACGGTTGGTGGGATTCGTGAATGGCGACGCCGTCGTCGTTGTTTGGGTGTGTAGCGGCCCCGAGTGATTACCGTGCCAGGTCCGCGAGGCTTTCTCGAGGGAAAGTTCAAGGAGATTACTGAGAACCAGGCCTCAGCCTGGTACATGCAAAGGTACACACAGTTTCACAACTTTTGCACATTATACACGTGGACGCACGCGACCCCTTGACACAGGTGAAGAAAGACATGAATCAGGGTTCATGGAGGCTGTTTGCGCCTTATAATATATCTCTTCAGTCGCCATCGGCTTCTTTGGCCACAGCTAAGGCTGGGTCACGGCAGTTGCAGAGATGGCAGCTACTCGAAAGAGAATCGAATGGAGGCCTGTGGTGCAGGCATGCAAGACAGAGACAAGCATCTGAAATTGGCACGCTGTGTTGCATGGTCCGCGTGAGCATGGATCTTGGGTTGTGTGGGCCGCGCAGACATCTAGGTCCAACGCTGCATTTGCGGGTAACGTCTAAGACTAGGAAGGGAAGAGCTTCTCCAACTCCTGGAAGAGAAAAGAGAGCTCGCGGTTCTGATCCAGAGTGGGGGGGCGGCCCGGACCATGCCGGACCATCACACAACATATTAACATATTCACAGCTTGCGGCAGGGAGGGTGCATTTCCTGCTCCGCTCCGTGCTGTTTGATTTGTAATCCCCGCCTGCAACAAGGCACATTTAACCATCAATTTTTCTTTCCGTCTGGTTTCTGTTATCGCTTCCGTTTTGTTTTCCGAATTTTTTTTTCGGTTCCGTTGGGGGTTCCGTTCTCGATTTCGCTTCCGTTCGGCTTTGCCAAAACGGCACCGGCAACGGAAAACCCGGCACCCGCAACATCCAAACGGAACCGGACACGGAAAGCCCGGGAACCTACAGAAACGGGAAACTGCGGCAAACGCAGGGTGTTCTCTGCGCATTTTTCGTTCATTTGGATCTGGGGGTGGGTCTTACTTATAATACAGTTGAAAAGTACAATGTGTTTTCATTTCTTGCGTTTGCGTACATCTACCGGTTTTGCGTTTCCGTTTTAAGGATTTTGGGGTGCCGGGCTTTCCGTTTTGGGCTCCGTTTCCGAAGCTCCCAGACGACTGCAAGTCCAACCGCAACGCTAGCAACTGGAGGGGAAATCTCAATCGGAAACACCAACAGCAATGATATCCCAAACGGAACCGCGAAGGGAAAGAAAGGAGGTCACGAACGGAAGCATGCTTGGGCCACTGTCGCCGAAAATGAGCGTTACAGTACAATACATTGCAATACTTGCCATTTCGGGGAGCTGCGTGACATGCCAGTAATCCCTTCCCCCTAATATTAGATGGCCCCCCCTCCAAACTCGAGAAGGGTTGTTATTATTAGGCGGTATTTTTGTCTTTACTCCTGCTCTGGCTCTGGCTCCTTTCGGGGCTCTTGCTCTTGCTCCTCCTGCGGCTGTTGCTCCTGCTCTTGCTGTTGCTCTCCTTGCTCCTTTTTCCAGGCCCGCATCCGGCGGTCAGCTCTTGCTCCTATTTCCTTTTGCTTTCTGCTCATGCTGTTGTTGTTACTCCTACTCTTGCCCTTACACCCCCCTAATTCAAAACTGGTTTTCAACGCCCGGGATGATTTGAGGGGATTTCCCGGAAAGTGTTTTTATTAATTTTTAGCGGGGTGTTCAACAAATGGGGGATGGGATTATCAACAGAGTATGTTTGTCGCAAGCAAACGAGGCTCGTGCTGATAGAGTTGTCGCTAAGTTAGAGGTGATGTGCAGATTGCTCGAGATGTTGGGGTACCTTGTCCATGACCATCAGGAAGCCCAAGTGGCAGCAGAGGTGTGCAATGAGCTCCGTTCGCTGCCTGGTGGAGTTTGTCCTTCGCAGAGCTCTCTTTGTGCTTGTTCCGAGGTCTCGATGCGCTTGTGGCAAACTCAGGTCGCGGATGTCCATCTGAACATCTGCTTCAATACATATGGCAAGAAAGGGAAAAGCTTACTTAGGTCATTGTTGCCGGCCCCAAGGATACACACGTGAAAAGCCTCCTTCACCTCTTTCCAGCTTTAGGGGTTTCGGGAAGGATCTGTCCTGGGCGGCGACTTTGGCGACAGCATTCACAGAGGAGGACCGAACAGATCCAAGTGGCAAATATAAATCCAAGCTCGAAGTCGGAAGGTGTATCATCGCATCGTTTCATTCGGAGCAATTGCAATATTCTTGGTCTTTGAGGTGGCACTTTGTCACAGGCTGGACCTTATGCGCCCTAGTCCTGGTGAAATCCAGAGAGAACAAACGATGACGAACGCTTATTCCACCAGCATGCTTCTTCGCATGTTTTCGCATGTATTGAGGGGATTCAGAAGGAGAGAGCTGAAGACCACCTCGCATGCGTCCGCGAGAGTGGTGCGCGTGCACTGCTTGTTGGCCGTGTGGAAGGAGAGGGAGACAGAGAGAGAGCATGCGGGGGATCACCTGAGCACATCCATGTAAAGCTGAGCCTCCTGCGGAAATAGGGGGGATGGTGAGACACCCCGGGACACGGGTGCGCGCATGCGCGCGGTGCTCAGGAGTGGACCGCCCTGAGCCCCCTACCTCGTCGAGAGAGAGCGTCTTGAACTTCGCCAGCTCAAGTGGGGGAGTTTGGGGGGCTGCGGGTTTCCAAACTGTCTTACTGTGCCTTCGGAGGCCTCACGCCCGCCCAGCTCCTCCGGCCTCCACCAAAGTAAAACTAGAAGCCGCGCCGGGGGGCAAGCAATACCGAGGGCAAGCTCGTGACACTACTCTGCTGTACGCCACCGAGAGACTGCAAGATCTTCATTGAGGGGACTCGGGAGCGGGGGGCGGACTCCCTCACTGTCTGCTTTTCTGACTTTTCGGCCACGCCGTGCCTTCCTGACTGGACCGGGGATGCCATCAACTCAGTGTTCGTGACTTGGTCCAGAACGGTGATCCAGTGAAGATCGCGATGGACAGCCAACCGGGAAAAACCCGCAAAGGAGCAGGCTCGGAGACGCCAAGCCACCTGGAGTCGCCAAAAGGAAAACACTCCCGATAGAGACCGAGTGAGCCAAGTGAGCGGTGCCTTGAGATTTCGCATATTTCGGATGTCTGCAGTGTACTGTAAGTGACTTTATTAATTAAGCATGGGACGAAATCATCTGTGCTTTGCTGTCGGGGGGACTAAATTTGTGCTCCTCTGTTCCCCACTGTAGCTCAATCACCAATGTATACAAGACCCATCAAACTTCAGTGCAAGCGAGCCAGTGGAGGGGAGTGAATTCATATGCCACACAACTGGCTCTTCTCGGGAATACCTCATTCCACTCGGGCCAAGCAGCCCAAATTCTTAGTTTCTTTTCAACGTTCCTTCCGCTGCTCGTGTCTTCAGAATATTCAAGGGGCAGGAGGCTCTAACTCGCCAGGTTCTATCCGGGGGGGTCTCGGTGTTTTGCTGCTCGAACGAAGTGGAGTGCAATTTTTTCCACCTGCTCCTGTGGCTGGCCAGCATGCATTAGGACTGCTTGATAGTGGCGGATTGGATGTGTCGCTTTGACATCATAAAACGGGGCGAAACTGCTGGCCAGCCTCCTCTTCTGGTCTATCATACAGCTGAGCCCTTCTCCATGAAGCTGGAGAAGGCGTGGAAAATCAGCCATGGACCGCAATTGCGCGTTTGTAGTGACAGTTCGCAGAGAGCAGGGGAGTGGAGCTCCCGTAACACCACGGAGAGTGGAACCTGTGCTTAGTATAACCAGTGTTGAGGTTGTTAGGCGTGCTTGCAGATTCCTGAAGTTATGAGGCAGGTTGGAGTTAGATGCCTCTGCATGTCAGCACAGTCAAATCCGCCAGTAGTTGTACCTCGGGAGTCCCTGGATGACCCGTGTGCTGCCTGGATTGGTTGGAATGGTCCTTGTTTAGCAGGGGTTTCCTTTGGAGGTGGGTCCGGAAAGGATCGCGCAGACTTACCGATGCGAACTGGTGAGGTAGCCTTCGGGCCAGGGGGTTTCGCCTCCATACCCCAAGAAGGCAAGCAAAGCCAAGCCAAGCCAAGCAAGCAAGGTTCCCAGGTGTTGCCCCGTGAAGCCGATCAGGAGGGCGACGCTGCATACTTGCCCGCGTTCTGCTTCCGAAGACCAAAGCCCTGTCCACTGATCAAGCGGGGAGACTATGGTGTAGAGGTGAGGAGGGCGAGATTTCACATTTTCCCACGCCCGGGTCCTCACACCCATAGGTCTTGCATCGTCGGTCCTGATTGTATGTCCAGGGAGTCTGCATGCGGGTCGAACCGTTTGGAACCGGAGGGGCGAAAAGAGGGATCCGATAGAGTCTTTGTTTGAGGAGGTTGACTTGCGCCCCCTGTGTATGTGTGTGTGTGTGCATGCCGTTGCTCCTGTTTGGCGTGTGAGGTTGCGTGTTGCAGGGAGGCACGTGTTTGCAGTGTCGTGTTTTGCAAGGTGGTAGTTTGCAGATGTTGTCGTGCGCCGCAAAGCCAAGCTAGGCTTGGTAGTCTTCGGGCAGTGCGAAGTGACTGGACAGTGCGACATGTTCATACTTGAAGCTGTGTGGCTGAAGCACAGTGATCGTTGTTTTGCCGGTGTGTAGACCGGGAGCAGAGTGCGGGAGCCCATGATTTTCGATCTCCCGCCCGCCCTTGCCCGATCGAAAATCTGGGGGGTCACCGTTTGTCAGCAAGAGGCTGATGGGGGATACTTTTCTGTCAGCGTGCGGCTGATGCATCGTTTGTCAGCTCTTAATAAGCTGATGTTTCATGTTGGCTAAGCAAGTCGTTTAGCCATGCGGTCAGTGTAGATTCTGGCTGTATTTGCCACCATCTGTCAACAAGAGAGAGCGTTTGCACGCAGTGGTCTTGCTCTTGGTTTGTCTTCAGGGGTTGCTTTCCCTGTTGTGTTCAGGGTCCGGACTCGGTAGGATCCCGCCATGCTAGTTGTTCAATGTTGTTCGAGAATAGGAATCCTGCAGTGTTTCTTTGTTGCTCAGTTTGTTACACTCAGGCATTTGAGCCCCCAATGGTGTTTCGATTGCTGCAGTCCTTGCCTCATGCGGTTGTTACCCAAGAACGGGGGACAGAGCACGTGTACAATCTTGTACATTTGCCTCTCCTTGGGGGCACTCTGCCCCATTATAATGGCCCGTTGTTGCCCTTGACATGCCCGGGGGAATCCCGTTGACATCTTCAATGCCAGCGTTTGCCATCTTTTTCCAACAGCAGCCTAACGCTGCAGGCATATGTTATGCTCACGTACAGTCACGTACAATCATGTTGTACTGTTCGCACTTTTTCGTACGGTGGGCCAATCAGAGTGCATGCAACCCTTCGAAGCAGAACGCACCTTAAAGTCGAGATCGGGGGAATGCCCCGCTATCGCCTCGCGGCAGCTTGGACAGTAGAAGGTGGCGTTCCTCATTTCTGACTTGTACATACTTATACCGTATTCTGTTTAATTTTGCATCCTTTGTCATGGTCCTTTATCATTATGTGTCCAAGCCCGCGAGTGTGGACTACAACTTCTTGGCACCGCCAACCCCTACCCCAGCCTAGGCGAGAGAAAGAAAGATAACAATTCGGGCATGTTTCCCGTGAATTGGTTCCTCGATGAAGGGGTATTCGAAGTTTGTTATCCGGCAGTCGAAACCGAAAGCTGCTGATAAGGTCGAATTATGAGGATCCCGCACAGTATGCGCCAGCACTTGCACTTGCATAAGTTACGGATGTTCAGATCGCAGGGTTATAGACCATGTTAGACCGACAAGCTGACGTGGCAATGATAGATTGTAACCACAAGGCTGCGATTTGTCAATCCGGACTCTGACATGTCGTGCATTCTCCATTCCTGTCCAGGAGCTTTGCCGCACGAAAGTCATTGGAGTGCCGCACAGTGGGCCACCCACATTGCCTGCACCCTCTAAACACTCCCTTGGTGACCATGCAGGCAAGAACTTGAATCTGTACGTCACGCGGCACAGGGACTGAGAGTGTGATTTGCAGCCTTGTGAGGCACTTGTGATTGAAAGGTGACCCTGAGTTTTGTCCCCGGCCGTGGGCAGGGGCCATGCAAGGGGCAGGGCTTCTGAAGCGGAGGGCCGGCGTTGAGTCCGCGACTTGCTGTCGGGCTTACCCGGGCAAAGCACGACCTAGACTACCCGTTAGGGACAAGCCCATGATCGTGGAAGCAGGAAGGGGGCGACGATGGGCGAAGTCACCAGTTTGTCGGATCCGATTTGTTCTATTCTGCATCCAGTCTTTTGTTCGCATTGTCGCTGTAGCCTTTTGTAAACTTCTTGGAGATGGCTCGGCACGGGTCCGCTCTAAGTGCGAATGCTTGTGTGGACTTGCATCGTCTGACTGCCCCGCTTTATGTCCGAGCATGCGGCGACCAGCCGCGTTTGGCTAGACTTGCGATGACTTGTCCGGGTGGTGTTTTGTTACAGGTGACACACAGTCGGGAAGGCCACAAGGCATCAAACCACACATCCAAGATAATGTGCACTGTACGTAGGATGACGTAGGGATATCGTGATCATTGGCGAAGCCGTGACAAGCATGACAAACAGGTCTCCCGGAAAGCAGCTCTCATGTTTCCCGACGTTGTTCCAGGATTTTGTTCCGGCTTGGCAATAAACTATCCGTCAGACTTTAACCGAAAATATTGTTTGACCGCCTTGCGTTCGAGCATGCAGGGTGTGAACGGCAGAGTCACTGAAGAGCATTTGTTGATTGAATTTGCCCGAATGCTCGGCTGACCAAGATATATGCCGTTGACCCTGGGCTTTGACACTGCGCGGCGATTGCTGAGTGAGGCTGTGTTAGCGGCCGCGGGAAAGTGTCAGCGTAGTAAGAGACGTAGATGCGCAAGGTGGCCGGGAACATATTTGTTGATTCCCTGAGCTCAAACAAGCGGCCTGACTGCACCAATGGTTGCATACACTTGCTCTCGCTTCCCTGAGCCTCGACAGGTACTGGCACTTCATCCGGTGTGGCGAGGACCTGCGTTGTGGTCGCCAGTCGTGGCTTCAATATTGATTCACGTGGACACGCGGCCAGTGAAGGATGCCCTGACCGTCGAAGTTGCACTGCAAACACGGAGCACATTCTCTGAGCACCTTGCATGTTAACGCAAAAATCTGTCCAAGCATATCAAGATCCTACCATAGTCTTCTCCGGGGCTTCAGTCCAATGTCTCGTGCGCATGCACCCTCCTGCGATCTCCTTCGCCCTAGCTTGCCTCTTGCTTTCAGTCAGCAGGACGGCGTTTCTGATGTTGCTTTCTTTCTGTGATGCCAGGTCCTCACCATGGGTCGGCAAGCTCACCACATCTCTGACAGCCAGAAGGTCCTCTCACTCAGGCATCACCGGAGCGGCCAGCCAGCGTCTGCTGTGGATGTCCAGGAAACGCTGACGCAAACCGTCAACAATCTATGCGAGGCTTCACAAAATCTTGGCCGTCAATCTCTGCCTGTCGTGTGCCGTGTTCTTGAGGTCGTCCAGTCCAGGCGTCGGTCTGGCAGATATTCTGGGGCGGGGATCCAAGTCGGCACGCGGCCAGTTGCAGCGCACAGCGAAATGGCGAAGCGCGGATCTTCAGGTGGTTTTGATCAGCCGCCAGCTCATTGAAACGTTGCCTGAGATGGACGGCTGACCCTAGAGTCGCTAGAGTCCCTTAGAGCCTGGCCGCCTGTCCCACAGCCACTTTCATTGTACTGGCCATGGCCAGGACCAGCTGAAAGCAGAGATAGCTGCGATCGTCAAGGCCGAGGCTGGCTAGTGTCGTGAATTGCTGTCGGAGTACCGCTGGGTCTATGGCTCCTGTATGCTTATGCAGGCTGCGGACAAGAATCGGCAGCCGTTCCCGACTGAGGCCACGTTGTGGCCTGGTAAGGGGGGACACATTGACCGATGACAAGACGGCGTTTGCAGGGAAGCAGCTGCGACAGCTTGTGCTTTGCCGCTCAATGCATGCTCCAAAGGTAGACTCGCGATTGAAGTCAGACGCCACCAAAGCTCTCTTCAAGCGCTTGCCGCGCTTTGCCGGGGCCACAGTTCAGATCCTGATGCACTTCCATCGCCACTTGGAGAAGGTGCAAATGAGTATGATTCGCAATCGTGACTGCGGTAGCCTCAAATCTCGGTGTGATGTTTACTGCGTGAAGTGCGACTGTGTTCTGCCAAGCTTCTGGACTGCCCGTCCTGCCCAAAGACTTGGAAGCAGCCGCTGCCTCAGCGCCACTGTTCTATTTGAAGCAACCAGGAAGCCTCACTTGGCGCAGGAACGCATTCTGGGCCGCTTTGTTCAGCAGGAACTTCGCAACCAACCACCGGTCAAAAAGGTGTGCGGCCAACCCCTGCACTTTCTATTGTGTTTTGGATAGTGCTTGTTTTCTACCAGGTAAAGGCAACCTTTGCACCACGCTTCCATGCCATGGACCTGATGACCAGCTCGCCACTGTCGAAGTCTTACCATTATGTCAGCTACACCTGGTCAACACATGTCAACACTGGCATAGGTCGAATGGCCTGGCAACATGTGTCCTGTTTGTCAATGCTGAAAGCTTATGTCTTATGTTTCGTGCTTCTGTTGGATTCGCCGAGGCCTTCTGCTTTCGACTGTGCCTTTGGGCTTGGGCCCGAACCATTCCGCGCCTGCTGTTCTGCCCACCGGTCTGAGAACAGGACAGAGACAGCAATCGTGCTTGCTGGCTCAAAGGTATGCTCTGGGACACACCGCAGCCTTGCTTGTCAACGAGCGCCGAAATTTCTACGTCGCCTGTTGCGCAGGCACACCTGCCGATTGACTGCCTACCATCGTCTAGTAAAGTCGTCTGCGGTGTCCGCCTGCAAGGTATGCACCGCAATACGCGCTACTGGGAGCCTTGCGCCATTCCATTCACGTACTTGTACCCAGAGGTGCGGCATGTTTTGCGTCTACCCCCTGTGGTGCGAGCCTTTGACCATCTTTTTCCTGTATTGTGTCTTTCTTTGCCCAGCTTGGTTCATGCAGATCGTGAGCTAGTCAACTGACACCCGGCACATCTCGGCAGTGCAGCTCGGCCGTGCCCAATACCAACTGCTCATAGCCAGCTTGGCATACGCGTTCTGGAATAAACTTTAAACTTCAATTTAAACGTTTCTCGCGGCATTGCCCTCAGTGCGTGGTCTGAGCATCTCTTGGTTTCAGGCAAGAGCAAGGAACGACAGCTACTGTAAGCCACAGAGCGCAGACGCCTCATGTGCCTGCCATGGCATCTCCTGGAATCGCCCTTCTGAAGAATGCCGATGGCTACGATGATGTGGCAGTTTTCTCAAAATCTGAGTAGTTGTAATCTCAGTTGCTCCACGCGTTTAAGCATCGGAAGGCAGCCCGGGTGAAGCCATCAGCGGCTGCTGCCTGGGAGCACAGCTCAGCCTTCCATCGGCCAAGTCTTGCAGAAGAGCTCTATGTGTCCATGGGCCACGTGGTCGTGAGCCCAGGACGTTCCCAGTGGAAGTTTGGTCGAGGTCGTGGAGGTGTGCATTTCTTGCGTGCAGCGCTTGCTGCTCATGCGACTCCGATTCGGGAAGGAGTGGGTTGACTGTGAACACGGGACAAGCCGAGGTTCCTGGCATAGCGTAAAAAGATCAAGAATGACAGAAAGCTTCAGCGCATTGACTTGCAAGGCTTCATAAAGTCGAAGAACTTGCCCTCGGTTGCATCAGCCACTTCTGGCGACTGGTTGGAGGCATCTTTCGTGCGACTACTGCAGTACAGTGGTCTTTAGCAGACCCCTTCGAGTGGCAGGTGCGCGACAGCTTCGCAGGCACGGGAAGTGTCGTAAATGGATTCCTGCAAGGCATCGGCTGCACTCGGCAGGCAATGACGAAACCTGCATGCGGCGGCATTGTGAACAAGATGCTTCCGCAGGTGCATTATTGAATTCATCATTGATTGCGTTGTTGCTGTCATTGGCATGAGCAAGTTTGCGAAACATGTCGTGGCCAACAATTCAGGTAATGTGGTCTGCTTCGTCCCGAATGGGCCGAAGATTGTAAAGATGGTAGACAGGTGGACTGAGTGCAGGCAGGAATGGTTTCAAGTTTCAAGCTTGTGGGTAGTTAGCAGATGTCGCATGGGCACAGGTGGCGCGGTTACAAGCTTTTTGCCAAAGCTCGGCACGTGCAGCCTGCGCCGGCCGGTGCAAGCCTGGATACCGCAACGCGGCATTGGCAAGTAAGAGGGTACTTGTAGCCTGGACCCGTCCTGTGCTGTGCATCCAGGTAGGCCATGGTGGCGATTTGGGAAAGCCCGGTGCACGTGCAAAAGCAGCTCCAGGCTGGGCATCGCTTGCCGGAACCCATGTAACGAATGTAACGGCTTCACTCGCCGAGGTGCAGAAGAGGTGGAGCCGCCAGCCAAACGCTTGAAAAAAGGCGGGGCCCTTTATGGCGTCGGGTGCGGGAGTGAAGTCGACACTTGACGAGGGCGGCCTCCGTGCAAGCCGCAGCCACAGCATCTGCAGCAAGACTTTGCAGGAGGTCGCTGGGTTCAGCCGAGTGTGGCCGAGGTATGGGGCTGGCTGCTACCAGAAGAACCCGCTGCACAGGGCCAAGTATGAACCTTAGCCGTGTTACGTGTCGTCTATGCTCACCGTGGCTTTTCTTCATGACTTGGCTCTTCGTGGCACAGCGAGCCGACGAAGCACATGCTGAACTTCGAGATCTACTTCGAGAAATATATGTTCATAATTATGAACACTGCACCCCCAATCACAGTCTGGCTAGCACTTACCCAGAACGAACGAGAAAGCCGACGAGTGCTCGACGTAGATTTTCGGAGTGTTCACCGAGATTTGGTTTTCTTTCCGAGAAGACTACGGCATCGGCAACTTCGAACCGTACAATGGGTTGCAGGTAGAAATCGATCAACTCCGAGATGAGGTAGGCGATTTCGCTAGGACCGTTTACCAAGAGCCAGTACCCAACCTAGTTAGACCCTCGAGTACAGTAGCACCTCCTTCGGACCGTGATCGCAGACGACGAAACCCTACGAGGTCGTAGTTCCCGGCTTTGCACACCTGTACGGCAGATGGATGTCTGAGTGTGTGCTACAATGAATGCGTGTAAGGCGGATGAATGCGCCAGCGTTTGTTACTTGAAACCCAGCACCTTCGTTTTCCTTCACCGAAGTGCTAGCATTCCTCCGAGCACATGACCTTACCTCGGTGGCACCCCGCTCTTGCCATTAAAGATGTCACATCGATGGACAGGCTACAGAACACATCCGAAACAACTTGAGTCGAGATAGTCCAGTGTCGACCTGACCTCGACCGGATGCTGGCAGCTCTCGAGAGGAGGTGTCTCGAGCGGTGGTGCCCGTCAGATGTAGGGACCTGCCTACTTCGAGTTGCCCGGCCCGAGGCTCCCTGTCGAAAGAACTCATATCAGCGATGCCGGAACATCGCGATGAAATCTTGCGGGAGCTCCGAAGTAACACCTACTACGCGATTTTCATCCAGGCCCGACAGGAGAATGTGGCGAACACGCGCGACCGTACCACCGGAACTTGCTTTTGGAATGGCACAGGCACAGGTCGAACGAGGATGGGGCCAAACGAAAGTCAAGGACTCCTTCTTCGTCGAAGACGTGACCAGGATCGAGATCAAATCCGAATTTGACGGACCACATCCTTGGGCACGACTACTCGGATACCGCATCGATATGGCGATCATCTGCTGCTGGTGGTTGCTGCGCGGCATTGAGGCCTCATCGGTCAAATTGAACCAAGCTTGGGCCGAGATTGCAGGGAGAACAGCGTTCATCACGCTGCCTTGCACGCTGCCTGGCACAAAGACAGAGATCGTCGGCCGTGTGGCCGTGTGGGTGTGTGTGTGTGTGACTCGATCACATCCGTGAAGTTGTCACTAACCCCCACAGATGTGCCCTTTCCAAGCACTACGCCGATGAAGGACTTCGGCTGCCCCGAGGATTCTCCATTCTCTTTTTCCGGCACCGACCATCATCCCCTTCTGCATCATCAGACTATCGAAATCTTCCGATCGGTGGTCGCCGCCACCGGAACATCGATGACATGACATGGATCGCATGGCTTACCCCTCGCTTCTGCGAGCATGTCTGCAGTGTGTCAGGGGCAGTGCTGCTTACTCGCCGAAGTTTTCCGTTGGACACCGTTCAACCTATCGGTCGATGGGGCCGCGATGCAATCAAGGTGTAGGTCCAGGAGTGGCCGCTCCACCGCGGCGATGAATGTTTCCGCCCTGCGGACATCTCGAAACCCGACCAGACCAGAGAGACGGTCGAACACCACCTCGAGACACTGAGACGGAATTCTGTGGGTTGTTAATACCACGACCAAGGTCGTTCACCGACCTGGTGTCTCCGAGACATCCACCGACAGTGTGCATTGGCACGCTATCTGCGGTTGGCCGTGCGGGTTTGCCCCGCACAAGCGCCAACCCAGCGGCCCAAAGTGTAAACGGTCCCATCAGTCCAAGGCCCCATCCGGGGAGTTCCAAGTTTGCACGAGTTCTGATTTTCAAAAAACACAGCGTCCCATCAGGCCATGATTTTGTCCCGTATAAAGTCTCTCCGTCCCTAATTATAAATCCCGTTCGGGTCTTCTTATGCTCTCTTTAATCCAGAAGTATCCTTCACACACATGCTCCTTTCCGAGGAAGGGGCATCAGCTGACTGACCAGTCCGCAGTGAGATTCTGGAGCAGATATTGCAATCTCCTATGGCCTCAATCACTTCTGCCAAGCGGACCAGCTGTGTCTTCCTGCGACTGCCTCAAAGAATATCGCTGCATTCTCTCGCGGAGAACTACTGTACTGGCAAGACATCACAAGCGCAGGTCTTGGCTGCTGTGACCACAAACCCCTGACTCAGCGCTCAAACACTCTTGAAGCTATCAGAGGCTGACGCTCACGAAGCCCCCGTTGACAAGCACTTCAGCTGCAAGCGACTACTACCACAAGCGGCTTTCACGACTGCCACCAAGCACTTCAGTCTACTTCAGTTTCGAGCAACAACTGCGCACTGCGGACAGACTGTGTCTGCCTACGACTACATTGCATCACCACACGTTTGACGACAGCAGCAGGGTGTTGCCATCCCACTCCGATGAGGGAGTAACTAGCTCCTTGCAAGTCTTGGTCCAAGCTCGACCCAGTCTCTGTAAATTCCTGTGCGTAGACTCGTTGGGTGGCCAAAAATTCAGGAGAGCTCGCCGCACAGCATGCTTCTGGTAGTGATCGTGCATAGGATGTTTCTATGCCTAGCTGTGTGTGTGTGTGTGACTGCTGATTGCATTCATGTTATTACATATGTCGCTTATGTCCAAAATGTTTATGTCTTCTGCAGTTGCAGGCCTACACTCATTGTTTGTGTGATGTCCGTGCGCCTCTGGACTCTGAATGTGAGTATGAAAAAACATACGGACAGGCAGCCAGCCCAGCTATGCGGACAGAACGACAGACCGACAGGAGAACAAACCGACAGAGACAGACAGACAGACAGAAAGACAAACAGATAGACACACGAACATGCGAGAGCAGAGACGCTCGCATGTATGCGAATATAAACTGTCATATAAAGTCAGAAACATCTGATAACCTGATAACTAGCCATGCACATGAAGCTCAGGTTTTCTCACCCCGGAGATGCGGACTTCGTTCCCGATGCAAGCGGAGAACCTTCGGCCAGCTCGAGTGCAGGAACTCCTTCCACCTCAGCTGGGGACAAAACGGGGTCTGTCGATTCCGCGCCTGCTGATGTGACGATGAAGGAAGGGAGTGCAGCTGACGCTGAGCTCCCAAGCTCTGCCGCAGAACCGGCAGTTTCGGCTCTGGCTGCAGCTCCGGCTGGCCTTGCAGCGGGTGATGTTTCGGCACCGACAGTTCCAGAAGCTAAAGCTCCGCCAGAAGAGCTGCATGCTCCGCCCGCGATCCCCGACGCTTTGCCTTCGAAACATTCTGAAGCTCCGGCTGGAGCCAAAGAAAGCCGCCGTCTCAGGACACATGTTTCTGCCTTTTGGCCCAGACCGATTTGCTAGACTTCTACAACTGTGCGAAATGCAGAAGCCAAACACCAAACTAGACAACGTTCTCTTCAATGCCTTGTCCGGCTTTCGAGCGATGCGTGCGAAGCACATTCTGTCCAAGGTCGTGACTGCGATTGCTGTTTCGACAATGTTCCTGCCACCGACGGAGTTTCTTGCCCTGGGAAAGCACATTTCTTTTGCGGGCCTTGCCTCGCAAACTTCCTTGTCGCATCCTCGGAAGCAGTTAGTTTCAGAATCAGCGTTTGAGCTTGCTGCACGACGACCGACTCAGTCAGGAAGCATTCAAGACATCCGAGTATGCGGAACAAAAGATGCTTGCCTGCAGACATATGTGTCACACAATGTGTCGCCTACATGCCTTCTTGAGCATTGATGACGTCAGCAGGAAGGCAAAAGGCCGAGCTTTGTGTCCCATGAAGGCCCGCAGCTCAGCTGCGTCGGACTGCCTGTGTGTCTTCGGGCAGTTTGCAGTGTGTAGACAGATTTTTTTGCACCAAAGTCCAGGATTCAGATACTCCATTCGGAGATGGAGTGCTGGCTGCGTTTGTTCCGCAGGACCGGTCATTCTGAAGCTTCTCCGCCTGCGCAGAGATCCCAGAAGCTGCCAGGATGTCTTTGATGAATATCTGCAGATACGGATCAAAGTCGCCGAGCAGAGCATCCAAGAACAGTTCGAAAAAGAGAACACAGCGAAGATAGAGGAGTTGAAGGAAAAACTGGCGAAAGCCACGGGCAGTCAAAGTCTCAGCTCTTGGCGTCTGCAAAGACCGGGTCCTTGTATGCTGACACGCATGCATGAATGTAGTCGGATTCTCAGGCGGGGAGCAGTTGGAACTGGACAAGCATCGCCTGAAGATCATCGATGACATATTTACTTTGAAGTGCCCCCGGTGCAAGATGGCCTTCTTGGACTACGACAACTGTGCTTGGGCTGATCTTTGTGAGACAATGAAGCCTGCTTCTCCAAGTAGCGTGTCGAAAGGCAGTGCAATATCGTGCTCCGCTTGCAAGTGTGGCTTCTGCTCATTCTGCCTCGAGGCCTACTCGTCAGCTAGTAGTGTGTAGTCGCTAGCCACAGCGCATCACTGAGATTTGCCAAGCTACCCTCTCGCGAACACTACAGACGCGGGACTGTGGCAAAGATGCACACAGTCACTTCTACAAGAATGGCAGCAAGTGCCCCAACGAAGGCAGGGACGGGGCGGACGATGAGGCTCAGAGCGAATCCAGAAATTCCTCTGCAATACCAGTGCCCTCTAAGGAGCGCGACCAAGCACTGAAGACAAACGGGTGTTTTCAGTGCATGCATGAGGGGGTGTGAGACGTTCAGTGCATCTTACGCCAAAGCGACAGTTGTCTCGCCCACACCCTGTGCATGCAGGTGGGCCCTTGTTTGTGCCCCACAATGTGTGGCAGGGCTACCAGAATGCCCGCAAGGCCCACGCTATTCTTTGGCATATGGTGCTTCGCCCGTCGCCAGTGGATTCTCGATCTGTCACGAGCAGGAGCGGCTTCTTTGTGAATACTTGGCCGGTCTTCCAGATGAGATGCGCAAAAAGGTCCATCACCCGTTGCCAGACGATTCGAAGCTGATAGATACTCTTGGCCGAGGTGGCTGATCTTGTAGCGCCGGATGCCAAAGACTTGGGCATCGAGATGCCGCAGGACGGGAGTGCAAGGGCAACCAGGTCGGACCAGTTCCTGCTCACTGCATCTTAGCAGGACCTTAGTGCAGCAGGACTTATGCCAGAGGCCGGTGCATAGCTACATGATGCTGCATGTGTCGAGGAATTTCGTGAGGGAGGCAGGGAATCGAAGGAAAGAGGCTGAATCCCTTGCAGGCACACGGAATCCAGCGGCTCAAGGTCACGATTCCCCGAAGGCTTCCTCAAGCCACGGATACGTTTCTTGGAACCTTTCCCTCTGGCCAGGATGCGTGGCCTCATCCACCCTGTTAAGAAAGAGCTGCCGTCCAAAGTGGACTTGGCCTCGGACAAATCACAGGAAGAATGCGTTTCGTTTGCAGTGTATGCGTTTCCAGCAAGAGAATACTTGTGCTCCTTTCGGGTCAAGGAACCGAATCGTTGCGTTTCTTCGATTCGATTCGTTTCGCCTTCGGACGGCTGGGACCGTGCTAGCCTCTAGATGAGCCCAGAGGTTTTGGCGGGACTTGGCTCCACATTTTGGTGTTTCCAGCCCCGAAAACTCCAAACCGTACAAAAACAGCCTTCGAGGGCTCCCCCAGCTTCCAGCCCACTGCCATCCGCAGCCTAAAATATTTCAAAAGCGCTCATTTTGGAGTCTTCAGCGCGCGAAAAAAGCTCAAAATGCGCGCGCCTGAACTTTCCGAGCGACCAAGCCGTTTCCTAAACTTTTTTATTGTAACTAACGAGCCAACGGTCCTTCTCGAGCTTTCAACCCCTCCCACTCTGCAGGTTAGGGTGCTTTTAGGTGCATTTTCAGCTTTGTAAACTCCAAAAACAGCCTTCGAGGGCTCCCCCAGCTTCCAGCCCACTGCCATCCGCAGCCTAAAATATTTCAAACGCGCTCATTTTGGAGTCTTCAGCGCGCGAAAAAAGCTCAAAATGCGCGCGCCTGAACTTTCCGAGCGACCAAGCCGTTTTCCAATTTTTTCTATCGAACCAATAGGCCTCCTGAATAACCCTTAAATGCTACCTCCGACTAAGACATGCGTGGCACTCTAGTGACTCGGAATGTGGTATTCTAAACATAAATTTCGACCGTAGCAGTAGTCGTCGTCGTCGTTGTTGGTTGTTGTGGTAGTGGTGGTAGTGGTGGTGGTAGTAGTAGTCGTCGTAGTAGTAGTAGTAGTAGGAGGAGGAGGAGGAGGAATAGGAGCAGGAGTAGGAGTAGGAGTAGGAGCAGTAGCAGTAGCAGCAGGAGTAGTAGTAGTAGTAGTAGTAGTAGTAGTAGCAGTAGCCGCAGTAGTAGTAGTAGTAGTAGTAGTAGTAGTAGTAGCCGCAGTAGTAGTAGTAGTAGTAGCAGAAGTAGTAGTAGTAGTAGTAGTAGTACTAGTATTAGTACTAGTAGTGGTAGTGGTAGTGGTAGTGGTAGTACTAGCAGTAGCAGCAGCAGTAGTAGTCGCAGTAGTGGTAGTGGTCGTAGGAGTAGTGGTAGTGGTAGTCGTAGTAG
>CAJNJA010020142.1:234-67230 GCA_905231915.1 Symbiodinium necroappetens
GGGTTTTCGTGTTTTTGACCAAAAAAACTCAAAAACATAAACGACACACCCCGCGCGGCGGCAGACGCACGTGCTACCTTGTTCCTGTTGTTGTTGTTGTTGTTGCTGTTGTTGTCGGTGTCGTGTGGGTATTGGTGTTGGCGTTCTTCTTGTTCTGGTTCCTGTTTTTGTTAGTGTTTTTGTATTTGTTTGTTCTTGTCCTTGTTGTTGTTCTTGGTGTTGTTGTTGGTGGTCGTGGTAGTGGTGGCGTTGGTGGTGATGGGATATTGGTTGTTGATTGTTGGTCGTTGGTTGTGGGCTGTTGCTGGTTGTTGGTTAGTGGTTGTTGATTGTTCGTTAGTGGTTGTTAGTTAGTGGTTGTTGGTTGCTGTGGATTTTTGGTTGGTCGTTGGTTGTTGTGGTCGTTGTTTTTGTTGTGGTGGTTGTTGTCTTTGTTGCACGCTTCGGAACAGGAACAGGAGCAGGAATTTATCATTCGGGGCTTGATGTGTTCTGCTACGAAACGACATCCCTGGGTAGATTTTGGGATGTTCAGGCTTAGGGCCTAACTGCCCGCAGCGAACGCCTGAAAACCTGAACCAAAAGCTCCATCTCCCTGACCAAAACCCTGAACCCTTAGTGCCGGAACGACGAACCCCGCAACCATGCAAGATCTAGGCTTGGAGGGCTTGACAATCAGTTGCATCATATGGCACTAGGAAGGATCTACAGTCCTTGATTAAAGGCCGGACCCTTCGCTTTATCCAGCACAATCTAGACCCTTAGTCTCAAAAAGCTTACGAAGACAGCGAGCTCAGTCAAGGTGTTATTTGAGCATGCTAACGCCAAATCCTGCATTCCCTGGTGTCTCGCTACTTTGCCCGGTTCGCACATTCCACGCCAAGTCCCGTCCAAATCCAGCATCTTGGTTCCATAAGAGGCCTGTGACTCCAGGTCTGTCCACACCCGAAGCCCGATGATTAGAAAACCCTTAAACAAGCCAAAGCCTCAGCTTTAGTCTCAGGTTTGACAAAGTCTATCTGCAAGCACTTTGGCCGGCACGATTCGACGTGATGGGCTCTGCAAGCAGAGCGGCTATTCTCGCTGCGTTCTTCGCCAACTGTACGACTGGTAGTTCTGCTTGTTCATAGTTTCGTGGAGACGAAGATGATGATAACATACCAATAATGGCAATGTTGAAGGTGACTGAGTCGATGATAAGGATGAAAATGGTCATGGTGATGATGATGATGATGATGATGTCGATGAAGTGCACGGTGGTGATGGTGACGAAGGTGATGATGACGATGATGATGATGGTGGTGGTGGTTGTGATGATGAGGATGATGATGTTGTTGATACTGATAACGCCGGCGATCTGTGCTGTATCAATCATTGCTGATGCTAGAGAAACCGAGGCATTTGCGCCAACTCCGACGGGCAGCGATGCCGCTCAACGAGTGGTCAACTATGGCAGCTGCCTTTGAGAGGAGTGTCGTTTGTGATTCCGCGCTGATGCTATTGTCAAACCTTAGTTGCCCTAGTTTTTGCTTTGAGATCGGAGAATGTTGGGAGTGGCTCAGAATTGTGCAAGAAAGGAAGTGCTGACTACTGGAGCCATGATGTACAGGAGACCAGGACATGAACCGTGGAACGTCATGAACTGAAAGCGAACACCGGACTGCAGTATCCAAAGACATGGCAAATCAGTCAATCCAGCAAGTCCTCTACACTGGGGTCTTATTGACAGCACTGCCAGCCGCGAGGACATGCATGAGTTTCACGTGCACACTGCGGCCAGGCACCCGGGACTGCACCCTCAAATTGCCCTTGCTTATAGCTGTTCGAATGGCAACAGACCACAAATCTTCGATCTTGGAAGGTATGCACGTCTAAGAATCGAAGTCTACAGTGTTCGAAGAAGAGAAGAACAGAATAAATTGTACTCGTTCACACGCACACCGAGCATTTCCCGTGACGGCATGGAGTTCGCAACCCAAGAGTTACACCGCTGCACGCATCAAGACCGGCCCCTAAGTAGGACTCTGACCAAAACCTCAACTCACAAAAGCCGGAGATTCTCAAAGCCCAAGCCCCCAACCCCGGAACTCCACTGCCGAGAGCCGATACCCCAAGCCCCAACCTCGACCTCCCGCGGCCGGAGCTCGAGTTTCCAAGCCCCGCAACTCGTAACCTTCGCAACTGTATACCCGCACGAAAAGTAAGAAGACTAGTCCTAAGTTCGAGATTGAGAAAACATGATGTTTAACATCTGAATCTTGACTTGTGCTCAGGAAGTGGAGCTTCGGAGCCGCCTGTGACAGCTACTTATGCATCCTTCTGACTCAGGCGCGTCAGCAGGACTTTGGAGTTCTTGGGACTGAGGGCTCGGGGGAGTCTGGTCGGGGTTTGGGATGTAGGTAGTTCTCGAAATTCGGATCCCTTTTTGGGGTCCGGTCCTTTTCATAAGGGTGCCGTGCCCTTTTGGGGGACCGCCCTAATGTAGAGAGCTACCCACGTAGGATTTGGGTAACAGGAACTGTCTGAAGGGGGTGGAGGGGATTTGAAGCAGAACCTTTCAACGGTATGATATGGGGGTCCTACATAAGTAGCAACACTATTTTGGGGGGTTTCTTATTACAATTATAGTAGAATGTACCCCAAACGCCTATTCTAATTATTAAGGCACCTATATGAAGTCTTGACTAGCTGTTGTAGCATGCTGATATCGATGTTACTCCGCTTTCCCTCCTCGTGTGTCCGTGGAACAACAGTCTACACATCTATGTGAGCCACTCGCTCGAGATGGTGGGCGAGAAACATTGCTTGCAGTATTGGGTTCCGGGCTGGTTGCTGCCACTGTTGCGGCATTTCCGCTGCTTCGCTACCATTTCTGTCGCCAGAACCAGAACCACCACCATCCACATCTTTATCACCATCATCATCATCACCACCACCACCACCATCGTCACCATCGTTACCATCTTGATCGTCATCATTTTAGTGGCAGAACTGGCGTAGTGAAAGTTCCGTCCAAAATACTCCATTTAGCCACGGACCTCCCGGACCAGGATGCACCAAGTCACGGAGTCTGAAAGGCCTTCGGCCGTTGAAAGCCATTGCAAGCAGATCAGATCTACCATCGTGCTGACAGCAGAGACATCGGCAAGCGGACACAACACACATTCCCAGTCGCTCCGACAGTAGCCGCAGCAGGGAAGCTTAAGCTGGAAAGGCGAGTGGCCAGAGCTTTCGTTTCCCCTTAGAGCCCTCTCAGGCCCTGGATTTCTTTCCTTGACCGTGGTTGTGGGCTTTGTTTTGGTTTGGCATGGAAGGCCCGGAGATGCCCAGAGCCAGAGGTGTCGTGGTTCGCCTCAGACCCCAAAGCCTAAAAGCCCAAAGAAGCAAAACGCCTCGGAGCCCCAAAGCTTTTCAATCCACCTGCGTGCAGGGAGCCCGCCGCAGCAGCCGCGCTCGGTATTGCCCATTGAGTGGGTTTGTGTAGGACTCTAGGCCTAGAGGGTTGACTTCTGAATTCTGAATGCCGGCGTTGGGTTCTAGCAGGTTGGGTTTGGGTGGATAGACATCGTCATCAACTGACATGCACCCCCGTCTCCTGCACAAGTGCGGGGGGATGCCCTAAGGTTGAGAGTGAACCGTCCTGATAAGGTCTGACTCAGAGTTGAGGGTCCTGGAAACTACGCTACCTTGTTTCCCTTGGACGGGCGCGATAGGAGGCGAGGATGGAGAGACCCTGTAAGCGCCAGCTGCTCTGCGTAGAGCTTCTCTCTTGAGATGGCATTTCTGAGTCGAAGACATGCAGGCCTCCATCTTGCAAGGAGTGTAGCAAAAGCTCAGCGAAATTAAGTTTAGGAGATGGTGGATTGACATGCCGGTTTCCCATATCAGTGGCCGCCAGCATCCCAAAAGCAGCCTTTAAGGTTTGCAGGGATTCCAGCAAGCGCCTTAGAGGAGATGTCTCGAGCGACTTCTTCTCCTTGCTAGCCGCGCGATGAGCCCGGTCACCTACATGCCGGGTCCGGCTCTCCTGCAGGTTGCAGCTCTCTAATAAAAATGACTTCCTCCGAGGAGTTGAGAGCCGCCGTGTCAAAGCCACGCACTTTGCAGAGACTTTGAAGAGGCAGTTCCGATGCTGCCTCCAGGGATGAAAGGTCGAGTTCAGGCGGCTCCCTCTTCTTTGAGGGATCCTCTTTTTTCGCGCCTGCTGTTATCGAAAGCCTGATGAGGAGCAGTTTGCACTCCGATGTTGGCTGATGGCCCAGTGGCCATGAGGAGTTTCAGGCTCACGGCTCTCTCAGGAGTTTGCCAGGGTGCTCCTTTCAGGCGGAACCAGGGATCGGATCAAGAAAGCTCCGAGTCCAGATTCGCTGGTGGCTCCATGCTCTGCGTGATTTAGTGCCGATAGAAACTTCTTGGGGCTCTCATAAAATGCAGCTGTGATGACAATGAAGAAATAGGTACCTCCAAACAAAGGGAAGCCTAAGCTAAGGCAGCCCTCAGTTCTCCCCTCTCTCCTTGCCCTTGTCTACCGAAGCTGAGGCCTTGCAGCTCTGGCTTACCCCCTTCAAAAATCGACTCTTTCTGACGAAGATTCCTTCAGAGCGGGCCTTTCTGAAGTGAGAGTGGAAGGAGTTGCGGGAGCCATGGCAGCCTGCCAGGCATCTTGCTGTCAGAGGCTTGGGAGAAAGGAGAAGCTGAGGCTCAGGGACCTCCGCGAAAGCCTGCTAATAGAGCTTTCAGGAACTTCGCATCCGAAGACTTTCAGATCGGTTCGAAGGATCTTCGCAAAAAGAGCGTTCAATTTTAGAGCTATGGGATTGCCTGAGTTGCTGCCTTCATCACAGAGCTTCAGCAGTGAGGTTGCCAGAGCTGCAATCTGCATTTGAGCCTCGATGGCATTGGGGTCTTTGTGAGAAGCGTCAGTGTCCCAGATTCGGCGCTTTGCGAGATGGACCCGAGTGTCTTTGACTGCATGTGGGGTTGCAGTCGGGCCGAACATCTCCTGTCGTGTGTATCACAACCCCAAGGGCTTATTCGGATCTCAGCCAGTTTGTCGAAAAGCTCCGCATTTCCTAGCGGTTTGTGTCAGTCGCGTTGTTCCACTCCTCGGGCTCTGAGCCTGTGGCATGCAGAGCTCATCCAAGAGAGGACCCAAATCAGCCTGCTTCTAAGAGCTCTGTGAGGCCCGAGCCACAGTCAACCTTGCAGCTTCAGCCTCCGTCTGTTCAAAAAGCACCCCAGCCCTTCCCTCGCAAAGCAGAGCCCGTCCTGAAGTGGCGATTGGAGCTCGGAGGCAGCGCGCGGCATGAGCCCAAGTCACTCCGAAAGGCCTGCTGCCTGCGAGTTCTGAAGCCGGCCACGGCAGCCTTCAAGAAGCCGCAGTCCGGCTCCGGGTGTCGCAAACTGCCGCTGGGAGAGGCTTTGCCTACCATGCTTCTCAGACTGCTCCATGTTTTGGGTCTCAGCTTGAAAGCCGGACCAAGAAGGAAGTTCAAGCCTTTCAATCCTCCGGCTTCCGGAGGGACTTCGCCCAAAGTGCAAGTCGGAGGTGGGCCAAGGCCAAGGCCCCCAAGGCCCCCAAGGTGGATTCTGGGGTTACCGTAACCCAAGGCTTCTTGTGTCCCTCTGATGCACCTTTGCTGGTGCCTCTGGGAGGTGCTGTTTAGCACCTTGGCACACCTTTCCAATCTGCATGACCAGATCTTTCGGTTTTGGAGAAATGCATCGGCAGAGGCATTTTGAAGGGCAAGTCTGTCATCGACATTTGGGACAGCACTTCACGCCTAGAAAGGGCAATCCCCAACTTCCATGCCTGAGGCTTCAAGGAGGCTTTCAAACGCGGTCTTGTGGCTGCCTTGTAAGGGAACAAAAGTTTCAGCACGACAAATGTTGGCTGCTTAGAGTTACGTCAAGATGGCAGTCTTGCGTGTGGATGGAGGAGATTCAGATTCGCAGGCGCTTTTCCCAAAAGCCAGCATGCGACGATGTCTTGCAGCCGTGGTTCATGGTTGTTCCCCAACCCGGCCCTCTCTTCCGAGCAGGGACACGGTTTCCCTTGCCAGTTGCGAGTGCCATGAAAACTTGCGTCTCCGTGGCGTTGAGGCCTGCGGTGAAATCTTCAGGCGGCCCGTGCTGCGATCTCGGTGCAGTGGCAGTACCAGGTTGCGCCTGCAAGAGGGTGTGCGTCACCCGCGCCTGTGGCTTCTTTGAAGCAGAGTCTGCAAAGGCGGAGGCCCTGTTTGAGCTTTGCCCGTGATGTGCATGAGATCACACCATCGATGCTTCGGATTTCAGCCTCGCGGTGAGACATCGTCGGGTTCTGCACTTGTCTTCGTGAGGCACAGCACTGGCATGTGCTCCGTTTCAGGTATCGCTTGAGACTTTCGCGTCATGGAGGTCAGAAATTGATGCTTAGGTCTAGGCCCAGGCCATTGAGACTCCGCTCACGGGGAAAAAGAAGCGGTTGGATGTCCATGTGCTTCCCTGCTTGTGGCCGGAGATGTGCAGCGCCCAAACATGCAAGAGCCAAGGCTGCACAATGCAAGGCTGCTTTTCACAGAACATGCTGCCAAGGAAAGATGTTCAAGCCCAGGCCACGCGAGATATCCCTCGATGACCAGCTTTGTTTCTCCTGCCAGAACGTGCCACTTCCCCTATATCTTCAGGGACGCAGCTGACTGGGCAAATGGTAATGTACATATGGCTCGGAAGGCCGTGAGCTTTAAATTGGTTCACAAGTCCTAGACCGTCCCCTGGCAGTCCTGACCTCAAGGGGCCTAGCCTAGGGTTCTCTACTCGAGTTTAGCTTCCTCTTTTCAAAACTCTGCAAAGTGCAAGTGAGCAACCTCTGTTGAGCAGCTGCAACCTTGTGGCTTTGTACCTCTGGCAGTGTCGGCGCACCTTGCGAGGCGACTCGGTGAGGAGGCGGGCTTTGAAGACAGCCATCGCATCGGTAGAATGTTCCTCAAGTCAGTGTAGGCTCCCTGCCTGGCTCTGCTTGTTTCTGGGCCTCCTGCGACTGAAACGCCAGCTGCCAGGGAGCAGCCTCTGCGTGTGCTCGGTTCGGAAAGCGCTCTGGTGTTCTGCTGGGAGATGTTCTCGAGTCGAGCCAGCCCGCCAAAGTCTGTTAAGCTGCCCCAAGCTGCGTTAGCCGAAGGGAGCACCAGCTCCAGATGTCTAGGGAAAGTCAAGATGAGCCGATGTTTTCCCATGTTGGCTGAAGAGGCTGCATCAGACTCCCGTCTTTGCGGGCCCAGAGCGTGCATTCAGAGCGGCCGAATGTCTTTGCATCACTCTGGTAGGCATCGCTTTCTGGGCGACACTCCTCAGGGTGCCGATGCAGGATGTGCAATAGATGGACGAAGGGTCTCTGGCTTATAGTTTCTACGGGAACATCAGTGTCGGAGGGCCGCCCTCTTCTGCAGCACTAAGCTGCATGAGACTCCGCTTCCGCCAGCACGAGGGGAAGGAGGGCCTCTTGTTGGCCATTGAAGGCTGAAAGCTGCAAGGCCCCATGGTTGAAGTATAGAGCAGCTAAGCAGGCTATAGGGCTTCTAGTCTGCAGCTGAGGATGTCTGGCCCCTCATGAGAGCAGCTTAGGCCCGAAATGTTGAGAAGCGCCTCCAACCATAGCGCATCCTTCGAGCAGGGCCGCCTGCGTGGAGGCTCCTTCGGTTCCCAACTCCTAGGAGGCTCTGGTTCTCGGGAGGTCTCCTGCCTTCGGCCGCCGCCTCTCCTCTCAGTTTGCATTGCTCCAAATGGGCTCAGAGGCCGCAATGTGCGCCCGATGCCAGCTGTCCGATTCGGGCTGCAGCGGTTCTCGGAGCCCCAGAGCTTGGGATCTTAAGCCACACGGAGTGAGTCGAGCTGCCTCCTCGTCTGCGCGGTTCTTCCCCGACGAGTCTTTGTATGAAGACTTGCAGCTCTTTGCATGACGCCGCTGTGGCCAATGCCGGATTGCGAGTTCCACTGGCCAGATGCTGACAGAATGAAGATGGTGGGAAGAATTGCACTTCGGAAGACCCTCCGATGTAAAGCTGGCATCCCGGTGCAGAGGTACAGACAAACAGCACCGCAAGCTCAACTTGCCTCTTTGCCTTTAGCTCCTTCCTGCCGCTTCCAGCTCCCAGCTTTGCTTGGAAAGGCCTTCCGGCAGGTGTCGCAACTTCTGCGGCTTTATGCAGGGAGCAGGGTTTAGGCTTCAGGACCTCTCTTATAGGCGCTTTCTGGGGCTCACAAAACTCTCTGGGAAGGGTTGCGGGGGGGCTGCCCGCTGCCCAAAATTGAAAGCACTTGGCTCCTGCACCCTAAGGCCCTGAGCCCTCTTGGAGGTGCCTTCCAAGCAAAACTTGGATTGGCAGCGAGGGTCCAATTTCTGGAGCTCGGAGCTGTCCCCTAACAACCTCCTGGAGCCCGTCCCTCAAGGCCCTTCGTAGCCTTTTGAGCCCTTTGGCTGGCTGCGATGCCCCTCCCCGCATCCTTGAAGCCTGGCTGTAATCAGAGCTTATAAGTAGCCCCATGAGTCTCCAGCCCCTGGAGCCTCCAGCGAAGGCATCCCCACCCCGGCCTGTCTTGCCGAGCCTCTCTCAGCCTCAACTAAGCCTAACAAGAAGAAGGAGCCCCAGTGGAAGAGAGCCTCTGGGATTTCGTGCTGGTCTTACCTAAGTAGGGTCTTGAGATGGAGATCGGCACATTTGCAGCACCTGCGAAGCTGGCAGAGGCTTCTGAAGACATGGCTGGGGATGGGACAGAACGATTCATCTGAAAGCAGGCTCCAGCTATCCGGGAGAAAGCGCGGGCTGCCAGGATTGCGTTGCCCGGTGCATGGAAGCTCAGAGATTTGCCAGGACTCTTCTGCCGCTCTTCAGGGCAGCCTGCGCAGCCTGCCTTCTTCAGACGTGTCATTATGCTGCATAGCAGGACAGGACTCTCGCGGAAACTTAAACCTGAGCCGTTCCTAAGATGCCTGGGTTTCTCTGTCGCACTCGGGGTTTTGTTGGTCAGGCGCGTCAGACCCTCGATGGCCAGCCTTTCAACCAGGCTTCGCTTGCTTTGCTGCTGCAGCCCTGGGCCAAGAGAGTTCTCGACCGGATGCATGAGAGCCAGCCGCCCGTGAGTCCTCGAAAGGCTTATTTCCGCCTGATGTCGTTCCTGGAGAAGGCTGGCAGGCTGTTGCCATTGGCTCCTTACTTGCGCACGAAGCCCTGGCGCTGGCGGGCTCGTGTGAGCCGCGTGATGGTGTTGCGGCGATTGGTTTTGCCTGCGGAGAAGGCTAGCTGGATCCGCTGGCAGATGACCAACGCAGTTTCAACTCGAAGCGTCGCGCCGCAACACTGGAAGCTTCCAGTCCACAGGCAGTCCGCCGCAGACCCCATCCTTCACGGAGCAACTTCAGAATTGCTGCCGAGACAAATACTGTGGGGGTGTGGAAGTTGCACCATGCGTATCTTTGCGCCTGGTAGCCGCCCAAGATCACCTCAAGATGGGCCAGGCCTTGGAGGGGTGTGCCAGCGCAGGGCTCCGGCCAACGAGAAGCAAATGACGACCTCGGATCCCACAGTGTATGAGGCCGAGCTCCTCGGGCTCGTGCGACTTACAGCGATCCAATTGATGTACAACCACCTTGCAGGGAGGGCCGCCATGTCGCAAGATGGCTCGGGAACCGAGCCCTACTTGCGGGAGCCTCAAGCAAACTCTCCACCACACCAGCATACCCACCTCGAAAGTGGGATCATGATTAAGCAGCAGACGGCTGGACAGCTGAAACATATGATTACGCTGGCCCAAACCTCTTCCGTGGTCCTCCCATCCATGGTTCTCCGACTTAGAAAGGGCTGCCGGATGATCTCAGGTACTCTTTGGGCTCTTCTAGCGGACCTTCCTTCGTCCCGGCCCATGCCCAGGGCTCTCCGAATCTATCGAGGCTCTGTTACCTTCGAGGCTTTCTGCTTTGCGCCCTCTGAGCCTCTGAGCCCTGAGCCTTCGGAGGAAGTGTCGGATGCATCGATTTGACGCAGCTGCTGCTGCGGGATGCTTGAGGGTACCGGATCCCTGCGCCTCCGCGTAAGACCTCCTCTGGCAGCTGCTCCAGGAAGGAAGGTCACTGGGGCGTTTGTGTCCGTGTCTCCAGGCCTTGCAAGGATTCTGCAGAGTCTATCGAGTCGGCGGGCCAGCATGCAAGGACAGAGCCCCCGAAGGAGATGCCTCGCAATGCCTCTAAGATAATCTCGCGATCTCCAAGGGGAAGGCTGGAGTTCTTAGGCTGTCGGGCTGCCAGGGGAAGGAGGGTCCAGAGGTGAGGCCCTGATGCTGTCTCATGAGCCATGCCGCCGTGCATTGTTGCGATCCCAGACGTCAGACCTGGATGCTCTGGAGGCACCTTCACAACGCTCCTTGAGCAAGAGGCGCCTCAAAGCCGCGAGCCTGGAAGGAATGTTTGGCTGCCCCTGCTCAACTTCTAGGGAGGTGTCCCCTCACTTTGCATTAGAATAACATCTCGGGCCTGCCCTAGAGCTTCAAGCGAAGCTTGCATGACAGCTCTATGCCGACTGCAATCCCGTGCTTCTTACGCCGGCAGTAACTGCCCGACTTTTTTGGCTTGCTGTGGTCTCAACCTTTCTCGCAACGAGACTGGGGCACCCAGGTTCCTTTCGGATCTTGGTGGCCCCAGGAAGCCCAACCTGCTGCAACAGACACCGAATCCCACCACCAACCTTCGCCTCAGTCACCGTCCGCTGTCAAAAGCACGCTTGCTGAAGCGTATTGGGGGCACTTTGAGCTCAGGCTCTAAGCCACAGAGCAGGTACAGCGTTTGGGACTTGATCCTGGAGAAACGTAGTGCTCAGCCGGCTGAGAGTATTTAGCTTTCAACGGCCTTTCGAGCCACAGCAAGCATGGGATTTTCAGGTACTTAAGGGTCGTCGGATTGCAATCGGTACATGTTTCCGAGCTGCCTTCGCTTCAACTGTGGGTGCTTCTTGTGTCAGAATGCTGGGAACCAAAGACAAGTCAGCAATAGGTTCCCGGCCCTCTCCATTCCAAACCCGTTAAAGCCCAAAGAAAGTCTGCTGAAGATGGGGAGGCTTTCTGCAACTCTGGCGCTCTCGGCCTTTGCTCCCTTTGCCCACGTTTACAAGCCGGCAAGCAGTGGTTCTTCTGCGGTTGGCTCCCTTGACACAGCTCTCATATCTGGGGCTCGGATGGGATATCATCGGGTGTACAGATCAGAGCCGACATCTTGAGACAAGCAGCCCGGTGAATCTGATGGTTGCGTACAAGGAGTCAGTGATCGTGAGGCTTTGCTGTTCCACACCAGGTTGCAACAGGATGGTACTTGCTTGTGCAGCTTGCAGAAAGCTGCTGAGAGATCGAATGGGCCACCGGAAGTTGTCGTCGCATGGTGCTCAGCTGGACTGGATTGCTCAGTCTCCATGAACCTCTGCTGGCTCCGTCTTTGCGCTTGGCATGTGCATGTCATGTTCATGCAAGGTTCCCATCGATGCGGCGGCCCCCAGCCCAGTGCCCCCCGAGCTGTATTGGCGATCCTCTGGCTGCCAAAGGAAACTCTTGGCCGTTGTTGAGCTGGCTGCCATAATGTGTGTCTCCGCCCGTCGTGGAGAATCTCGAGTTTGAGGTGCTCCAAGCAGAAGGCCTAGGGTTTGCTGAGAGAGCAGAAGGGGTAGGGGTTCGACTGGAAGATCTGCGGATGATTTCTAGGCTAAGCTAAGGGTGTCTTCCGGACAAACTTGACCCGGACTTATAGGCACCTGAGCCGCTGGTTGCCAGTTCCTGTCCGTGCTTGCTCCAACGTCGGGGGGGAGGTCTTTTTCCTCAGCTTCTGGCAGGACTTAGGCAGTCGATGCAGAATGGGCTGAGAGCTACCCTCCTCAAGGGGAAAATCCCTTCTAGGTTGATTTCTTGGGCCAGGAAGGCATTGAAGTCAAAGGCATCCCAACTGATTTGTTATGTTGCAGCACTGCTTCAAAGAGGAGCGTCGCAAGTGCTTCCCTTGTAAGCAGTCACCATCACAGTCCTCGCAAGCCGCACTGTCGATCCTCAGAAACTCCGAAAGACGACCGGGAGCATCGACGGCGTCCCCAGCTTCTACAATTCGTGTCTGAACTGCGGCCCAAATTTTCTTGAGATCTTAGCCGAGCACCGAGGCCCCGATGCTGTAAGTCGTTTACCGGATGAGTGGGAGGTGCGAAATGAGTTCTCATAAGACCCCTGTGCCTTTCAAGCCTTTGGCAGCTCTTGAGCCCCAGGCCCTAAGACCAAGCATGGTGGATGTGAAGCCCAGGTGCTTCCATTTTCGGATCTACCTCCTGTGGAACTTTCCTCCCGTTTCATGAAGTATCAGGCTCCCCCCATAAATTCTTAAAGGTGGCCTAAGACGGGTCTGTGGGTCGGTCTGTAAGGGCCCGGAGTGTTCACGATTGGAGGTTCTGGGGCCTTGATGTTGGCCTTACCAGAGCCTCCTGGGCACCTCGCAGACCTGGAACTTCTCAAAGCGGAAGAGGTCCGGGAGCGGGGGATCTGACGTCGTAGACTCCCTGAGCTTTCAGAAATCCCTGGAGCTCCGAAGGCAGGTTTCCCTTGTCTTCAGGCCTCTTAAACTCTTAAAGCGCAGAACAGCTTTAAATTGTCCTTTAGCAGCTCCAAGCTCTTTCGATCTGGGGTCGCCCAGCTGCTTTTGGGGCCCCGACAGGGGGAGATAAAGGCCGGTCTTGCAAATCTCCTTCAAGATCCAAACCGCAGCGCCTCCATGTGAGGTCGGTTCCTTTGGGGAATCGGGTGTGTGGGGTTAGGAATGTACGGCTTCGTAAGCCAAGCCCTTCCAGCCGCCAATCTTGTGTAGACGGCAAAGGCAGAAGATTTTCAGTTATACCCAACACGACTGTAGGGAAAGCTCATGGTGGTTTGACGGCAACAAGAGCTGCAAGCTGACCGTCCTGATGTCAGTGGCCTTGCTTTGCAGGGAAGCCCTGAGCTTCAGCTTCGCATGTCATCTCCTCGGCAAGCACGACTTTGGCGTCTCTTCTTTCCACGCGTGCTTGTCAATGAGGCCTGAAAAGGGAGGAGCGGGCGGCTTTGCAAGGCTGAAGCAGTCGAATGCCGGTTTCTTCTCTGTGAAGCGACGGCCAGTGCTGTGTCGATTCTCGTGCGTAAGGTGGCATAACTCGGACAGAGTCGCTGCTCTTTCTGTGCTCCTGCGATGTTGAGGTCGCTGCTTTCGCCCCTTGAGCCCCAAGTTTCGGTAAGGTCAGGGCTACTGGCTCCAATCAGGTTGCAACCGTCACTGGACGAGCCTGAGCTCTTCAAGGTGCCTCTGCTCATGAGCCTTTCTCTCTGTTGAGGGTGACTGCCTGGTTGTTGGCGGCACCTCTTCTCAAAATCTGCCTGGTGCGATATCGCAGAATAGGTCTGCAAGGACGCTGCGAGGCTCAGATCGTTCCGGAAAAACATCTTCGGGCCGGATAGGATCTGTTCCGTCGTGCCGCCTTTGCAACAATTCCACAGCACCCATCTCTGTGCAGCGTACTTGCACCGCATTGCGCAGTCTCCCTACCGAGATCCCTTTGCCTTTGGTTCATGGGAGCCAGAAAGCAAGGCAGCCCTAAGAGTCAGCATAAGTAGCCCCAGTGGCCTCAGAACTCCCTCTGCAGGTTGCCGTCGGAAGCTTGCGCTAATCCCTTCCGGTTCTTACCTGGCCCAAGTAACTCCAGAACTTCCTGACATTACCCCGACATCCTGGGAGTGCCAGTGCCAGGGCCAAGTTTGAGCGCTGGCTTTGACACCTGCCTTTGCTGCGCAGCTGCAAGGCCACATCTAGCACCCTTGAGACCTAGAACCTCAGATCTTCAGCTGGTGCAGACAAAGGGTGGCCTCGAAACCGGCGTGCGAGATGGGTGACGAGATATGCGCAGTCTGGTTCCAAGCACGGGACTCTGGTGCCCAAGTCCTGTCGTCTCCGGATCCTTGGAGTAAAATGCAGAGGGACGAACGCCACGGCGCTTCAAGGACTTTGGTCTAAGACTCCCGGAAAGCTGAAGTTATTCGGCTTCTTTCTCGTGGTGCCACCCTGGCTACACGCGGCGGCCTGTAGTGGAAGCTGCCACAACACTGTTCCGAGAGGTCATGGGGCGGTCTAGTGAGGCGTTGCTGCAACCTGCCACCTTAGCCCTTGCAGTGAAAGAGCTGGAAATAAAGCCTCTGCCTCTACTTGGCCTTCGGATTCTGGTGGGGGGCAGCTCTAGGGGTCCCCAACTCATTCTGTCCTGCTTGCCTTGGAAGCCCTAAGCAAAGGCCGCTGCCCAAAGTGCCATAACACGTCTCCATCACTCTTAACTTCAGCTTCGTACTTGAATCTCTTGGCAAGGCCCTCATGTTGCAGGTCAGGGCTCATCTTACTTACAAGGATGAAGTCCAAGCTGCTCCCTCATGGAGTCGGGCTCGGGAGCTGGAGACTTCCAGGTCCATGACCTGTAGGGCTGTGAGCATGGTCGCATTTCAGGAAGTCTCCCCAACATGACCTGCTCTTGGCTTCCCTTGAGGAAAGGCCAGCTTGAGAATAGGACGCTCCTAGCTTTCCGGGAGAAGGGCCTCTTCACGCGCGGCCCAACTCCGAAGCGTTGTTTGAGACTTTGATAACGTCCCTGACCACTTCGGAGATGTGGTCATGCGAACATCACGGCCATTTTGGCTTGGATGAAGCTCTTACTACCCGGTGCTTGGAGAGGAGTTCTTGCCAAGAACCATGCGAAGCCCCCTCTTCTTTCCCCATCGCGGAGATATGGGCATGTTCAAGAGCTGCAGGGGCAGGGGCGGTGTGCAAACCGTGTGGTCCGAGTACTATCTGCGGCTGATCCAAGGGTGTCTGTAAGGCGCAGGGCATGCTAATTTAGAGGAGCCCCGATAAGCCCCGGTCCTCATACGCCTTCATGACTTGCCCGGCATTGGCGAATCAGAGAAACATCTTCTCCACCAGCTTCCTTGGGATGAAGGAGACGGGCACCATCCACTTCTGATGGTGCTGACAGCCGAGAAACAGCACCGACACATTGGAAACCGATGCCTTTCTGAGGGCGCCAAATCTCTACGGGCGTCCGTTTAAACTGCTCATGCCCGGCAGGTCCGAATCAATGGCGGCTTTCTGCCAAGTTTGAGCCTCCAAGGCTTCACTGAAGCTCGCTCCGGATCCTTGAAGTCTGCTCCTCGCTACTGGCTACCCACAGGGAGGCTGCTGTCATGTGCTATCTGGAAAGAAGCAGAGGTCGCAGGTGGCGGCCCGCCTCCTGCCTTCTCCTGGGCTTTGGCCTTCTCTTGGGCTCAGAGCTATTGCTTCATTGAAGTCCTGTAACCGGCAGTCAAGCCTGCAGCAGAACACGTCCATCTTCCTCATGAGACTCTCTCCTGGAAAGCTGCCGGAGGTTTGAGGTGAAGAGCCAGCCCCCTGCCTCTCTAAGCATCGTCAGAGCAAGTCCAGCAGTCGGACTTCCGGTCACTCTGGGCCGGTAGGGCACTGCCTTGGCTTCAAGAGGCCAGGATCCTCCAAAAGGCTCAGAAGCCTCTTTGAGACCTCCCTGCCGCACCTGCTGAGCCTGCTCTCTGCGTTGCAGAGAATCCGTGGAGGCCCCAATAGGGTGGAAGCAATCAGAGCCATCCTTGCAGAAACTCCCAAAGCCAGAAGAAGACATGTGCAAAGCCTTCTGCAAGGGGCTGCCGTAGCTTTCACGAGTGGAGAGGGCCCATGTGAATTCCTGGCGAACCTGCACAGCAACCTCCACGGCCCAGCCCATCACCCAGCTTTGTTCAACTTAGGCCGGATCTCTCTCGGGGCGGGCCTTGCATTCCGAGCTTTAAAGCGCGGCAACCTTGCGCCTCATCGCAGGATCTTGGCTTCTAGATTAGTTCGAAGGTTTCTGAGGCGCAGTGCGGAGTGTGATGAGGCCTTGGTAAGGACGAAATCTCCTGGTCCTGATAATTTTCATGAGGGAGGGAGGCAAGGAATCCTGTAGCGGTCCTTGTGCAGCCCTTGTAAAGCATTTCAAATATGTAGAGATTGCTTCCACCGCGTCGTACTCGGTGGACAATCCTAAGGCATTGAGAAGCTACAGCTAAGGGATGCTTCAGCACGATCCGCCTTCTTAGGGAGATCAACGTTTCTCTCAGGCATCGGGGAAGAAAGGCCTGTTTCAAGACTCTTTGTGGGCCCTCTCTTGGGGCAGCAAGCGGGACCTCTGTTATCGACGAAAGCCTGGGTAGAGGTGACGGCGCGCTTGAAAAAGGTTCCGGGATGCCTTCACAAAGCAACTGTTTTGCCAGTCTCTTTTTGTACACCTTGAAGGTGAACGTGGGAGTATTCTATTGTTGTGCATGTAACTGCATGTAGCAATTCGGGGACAAGATGCCTACTCAACGCAGAACGGACTTGCCAGAAGCATCCACGCGGGCAAAGAATCGCCAGAAGGGCTGCAGCTCTTGCAGGGAGCTTTGGTACTGCTAGGATGGAAAGACCCTCGCTTCGATACCAGCGCTTGGGGAAAGCTGCAGTTGTAAGGAAGCCTGGACGACTGACGACTGGGCTAGAGACGTGTTTTGGGAAAGGGAGGGTAAACTGCAGGACCCTGCCGCTTCACCATGAGCTTTCGGCTAGGCCCAGGCGCCTAGGAATCCAGAAAGTTCTTCATGTGTAGGCTCCGTATAGGGAATCAACCAGTGGATACTGTAAAGATGTAGTGAAGCAGAGTGTCAGAAGCGAGCTGACCGGAGCCATCTTCATGGTCTTCGGACTCCATATATCCACAGTGACCTTTGGGCTGCCCGGTTGCAGACCAAGCCGAAGTCCATGTGCGCAGCCCAAGATATTTCCGCCTTTCCAGCTGCGTCAGCTGCGAACCCACCAAGGAACGTGCATGTCCTGAATCAGTGTGTCCCATGTGGGCCTGCGGACGCATCGTCTGCATTGGCTCAGCACCTTGGATCTCAGCACCTTTGGAGTCCATATGCTGGTGCCCCAATGTGTCTTGGATGGACCCGGCAGCATCAGCGCAACACCCTCTGTCAAGAGTTCTCGAAACTTCTCCGAGCCTTTCCGATAGCAAGCTTTGGCAGTGCGTCGGAGGACCTCGGCCTTGTGACCGATTTGGCTCCACAAGTACATGAGCTCAGGCTTCCGAAAGTTCTCGTTCGGGGTAATCAAGGGCACGGTCTGGGGTTGAGATAAAGTCCTCGTAGAGTGCAGCCTCCAGGCGTCTTTGCGGTGCAAATGGGTGCCGCAGCTTGAGTCACCGGCACTTCCGCATTGCGCCCAAGCTCCTTGCTTAACAATCCCCGTCGTCACCGGGATGCCCGGGCCGTCGTTTGCAAGCTGAGGTCCTTCAGCTTGGCATGGGCAGAGGTGCTTGGATTGCAAATGCCAGTCACCTAGTCTTGAGCGGGCTCAGTTTCATTCAAAGACCAAGGCCCCTTCGGCCCTTCCATGATTTCAGGCCTCATCGAGGTCCGAGCAGTTGGGCCTTTGCGGCTTCGTTCGCAAAGCTCTTCGAAAACCCGCGGATGCGCCTCAGGGTCGAGGGGCGAGATCTAGATGAGACAGGGATGCAGGGCAGCTATGCTTCTCGCATTCTGGAAGCATGAGTACTTCTGTCAGCGGAGTACAAACACATACGTTCAAAGCCACACCATCTACGGCCACACCCACGCCACATCTTGCAGTACGTGAGACCTCATGCCGCTATCGACTTCACAAGCCTTGTCGGACATTCTCCGCATGATTTGCGGTTGCGCCCTGTCTTTGTCAGCGCTGGAAGAGATGCTTGAAAAAGTTCTGCGCCTCTGGTACCTTGATGGACGCCGTCAGACCGTGCCCCCCAAGCCTTTTGCCCCTAAAGCCAAGCTGAGTGGTGGCTTGCGCAACGCTTCCCTGCGGCTTCGCACAAGAGCCGTTCACCAGGCTCTGCACTAAGCAGCTCATGCCGGCAAGCCTTGAGCCTGAGAGTAGTTCAAGCCGCGGCCTCTTCCTAGGAGCCACAGCTGATGCACTGGGGAAATATCTGAGCTGATGAGAAGATGTTCGCAAGAGTGCAGCGGCAGGTGGCTTCCGGCAGTATTCCTTGGGCATGTAGCTGTTTTCCGGCCAGCCTCCAGCCACTGTGCCTGTGAATGGCCATGCTTATTCAGATGCGACACAGAACAGGAAAGACTTCCCTGCACCTGCCGTACATCCTGATTGCCCATCCTACAGATATCGCTGCGGGGACATCAATCCTCGCTTTCAGTTTCCGACGACCCCGCCTTACGACGAATTCTGCACCCATCCAAAGCTCTTCGAAGATCAGGTTCCCTTGTAAAGGAGGCCTTTCTTTTCAGGCCGCTTCTGGTGGTTTCATGAGCTGTAAATTTGCCCTTTTGGGTGCCTTTGTGCCAGCTTTCCGCCCCTTGTTGAGCAGCTTCGGCTTGCCTCCTGGAAGCTCGCCGAGTTCCAAGTTGAAGAGGAGCTGTTGCGTGATCCCAAAAAAGCAGCCCTCTATGGCGCCCTCCGGGTCTCTGGGCATGAGGGACAAAGGCCCAAATAAGGTGAGATAAAGGCATCAGTTGCACATCTCCTTCAAGAGTTCTAGATGTGAGGGCGGTGACTGGCAAAAATCTGGGCCTGAGAGTTTGAGGATCTAAAGGCTGGGCTACAAAAGCCGGCCCGTAACTTAGGCTCTGCAGTAACTCTTCTTCAGACCACTGGCCATGGCCCCTCCTCAGGCGCCCGTCAGGCTTTCACCGACTAGCCTTCATCCTTTCTCCCATAGAGACAGAAGATTCCGATCTTTTTTGAGCCCTTCTGCAGGTGACGCAGCTTGTTGGGCCATCGGAACGCTGCTTGTCTTGGTGCCGCCGGCATCTCGAACTGCTCGAGTGCTAGGAAGCTTGGTGCCGAGCGGCCGCCGAAACCAAGTGGGATGCATTGCTGCTTCCAAGGCTATACATGGCTGAGTCAAAGTTGCTCGTTCCTCTTCTGCATTTTCCAGCCTCTTCTGTGTGTGAGCTTGTGCCTTGATCCTGGCACCTCTTCAGCCTCTTCCATTCCTGCTGTCTGAGTGGCCTTCATCTCACCAGAAAACCCGCACAAAGGAGCTGACTGCTTAAGATGAATCCGCGGTATTCGCCCGGCCAGAATCTCTTGCAGTTCCTCTGGTGATTGCGAGGCAATACCTCCAGGCACTGTAACGGCTCCCTCAAGCCTGTCATCCCTTCACTTGCAAACTCGGAATCGTTTGAGTCTGAGTTGTCGGCTGCACATCGGCGGAGCTTCCGAAACTCTGGCCCTTTCCTTTACCTGCCCAGTCAGAAAGGATCCTCAAAGCTATCTTCTTCCAAGATGCCATTGAAGTCTGTGGCGGTGATCTTCCTAACGCAGCTTCTGCTTGCAAGGAGCTCGTTTGCGGGCATGTTGGAGCCAAAGCCTCGGCAAGTAGGACCTCGTGGTGCTACCGGGACACCTTGACATTCAACTTGAGCAGACAGCAGACAAGTAGTGAGAGAGCAGTCTTAAGGCTCCGATGAAGATGCCTATAAGGTCTTTAAGCTTCTGCAGCCGGGCTGTTACAGGACGCTCGAGATCACTCCCGGAGGTCCATAGTGCGGCTGCCGCAACCCAACATCCGGTTGCATCTTCCTTGCTGGCTTCATCTCCTATCGGCGATGATACCGCGATCTTCGCACCGCGAGCATCACGGAGATGGGTCTTCAAAGGGGGGGGGGGGGGGGGNNGGGGGGGGGTTAGACGTTTAAGAAGCCCTGGGACCGTGGCGTCGAACAGGCTTGGGCCACCTCTTGCCCGAGATTGAACCAGAACAGCTCTGTTTATGTCTCCAGTTCTGCCCCTTGCCTTAGAGGTCTCGAAGCCTTCGAGGGCCCTTACTTGAAGCCCTCTTCGGTGGTGCAGCTTTGCCTCCCGGGCATCGGGCCTTTTTCTGAAGTTTGAGTCTCGCCGCGTTAAGGCTCGGAGTTCTGAGATTGAATTGCAAGGCTCGGAGAGCAGTTGGATCCTGTCTTGTGGCTCCTCCCAAGCTGCAACAGAAGAAGCAGCTCGGAGAGAGTCGAAACGGGTGCATTTCCTAAGCATTCGACGCAACTGACTGAAGGGCTTCTAAGGCCTGTGCATCCTCTCCTCTTCCTTTCAAGAGGTGTGGAAGAGCAGCCAATTTTCCAGACGTGCTGTGCAGCTTGCTCGTAAGACCGTGCGTCATAGGAGACAAGTTGGTGGCTTCAGCAGTGAGCTGAGATCGAATTGCAGAGCTCGAAGTCTTCAAGCAGCCTAGGGCGGCAGAGAGCCATCTGAGTCAGTTGAGGCACGCGACAGGACGGCTCCCTAAAGCTTTGAGAGCCCCGGCAGGTAGCCGAGCTCGGAGGTGCCCCGGCGAATGCTTCTTCGTTTCAAGGCCTCAGTTCAATCAGCGGCTCCCCTGCCGCCGTACCGGCCTGGCATGTGGCGTGCAGCCAGGGCTGCGCATCCTTCCGGGAGCTATGCAGCGATGCTTGAGACTTCTTTTGAGCTTGTTTGTGCCGGAGGCGGTGTCGTGAAGAAGAGGCACTTCTAGGCACTTCCAGGCCACATCAGCCATGTGCTCCTATTTGCCGCCGCAGTACGAGGTGCGACTGCCACCAAGGCACTCAACCGTCATCTCGTAAGACTCTTCCAAACATACTGCAGCAGCTCCGACCGAGGTACATCGGCTCAACCCTTCCCAACAAGCTCTCTTTCCTCTTCATCATCGCTCTTAGGCACTACAGATCGGGAAGCGGCTCAGCACAAGTCTTCCTCCCAGGTGCACTCGCTTCGAAGTTTGAAAAAAACGGGTCGAGGCCGCCGAGGTATGGCGATATGATCCCCTGTCAGAGCTCTATTGGAGCCTCATTGCCTCGGTCTGCCCTGCAGCCCAGGGGGCTTCTGAGTTTCAAGGAAGGCTGAAGTGAGATTCGTTTGAAGGGTTTAGGGCTTAGGGGTTTGAAGGGTTTCAGTCGGCCGCTAGTGGCTACAAGATGCCACTGCACGCATTTTCGGTTCCCGTCGCCACATCCCGGCAGTCATCCGGACCCTTGTGACGTGCAGCTGCTTGGGCAAAGCCCGCTGTGCAAGGCTTGGAAGCTTCGCTGTGAAGGCTTCTCTGCAGAGCGCATCATGGCTTCCAGGTGAAGGTTCAATTCAAGCGTCGGATAAAAACCGATGCTGTTTGTGCTGCTTGAGTCTCCTGCAAGTCCACAGGCAGGGAGGCGGCACCATCTATCAGCTTCGTAGACTCTCTCCAGTCTGCTTCAGGATCGGCTTGCCGTGGTGCGAGTTGAACATCGCAGCAGTCAGCTCTACAGAAATCTGTTTCAGACAGATACCCCGCATCTCAAATTCTTCAGTGTCTGCCAGAGGGACAGAGAAGGCCAAACGAGGTCTTCGAGTGTTTTGTAGGGTCCTGCCTTAGACCGATGCTTCGTGTTCTGTCAAACAGCATGTCCTTGATGACTTTCGGTGAGAGGCCTTAGCTGCATGACGAGACGCTTTGCGGTTGGGTCCTCCCTTCTGATGCCTCCTGGAAACAACTCGTCCAGGGCGTATGGCTGCACCCTCTCAAGGACCAAGACTTGCAACTGCCGTGGAGGGAGCTTAGCCGAAAATCCTTGCCATGTCGACTCCATCATCCTTCACACCGTCTCAGCCACTGGGGCCTTCAAGGCTGTAAACCGCTGTTGCGCAGTGCCCCAGCTTCCAGTGATCCATCGATCTTGCTGAAGCACCGGCAGCTAGGAGTGCAGACCTAGTAGCGATCCGAGATGAGGACTGCAACTTGCCCAGGAGCACAGGCGCGCCTGTCAGCACCTCCGAACTTTCCCGGAGTGGCCAGGACTGCTCTTTTTGTTGGAGCGGACTTCTGGGAGACCTGGAGCGGCCTTTGGAGTGAGTTTTCCTCAGTTGCTCCTTTCCGGCTGTGTCTAAACCTGAGGGCAAGACGCCTTGCAGGGCCGGTCCCCGCAGCTCTTGGACGTATGCTTTGCCAGGTCCTTTGAGAAGGAGTCTTACTCCAAATTCTGCGACAAGGGCTACAGGTGGTGCAAGCCTGTCTGGATGCCTCGCGTCGATTGCGGAAGCCCTTCCTGCGTTACTGTTGGTGCTGAAGCGCTGGCCACACAGCCGTCAACACAGGACAGCATTGCGAGTGCAAGTGGCCCGACGCTCGATTGAATCTTCCACGTCTGGTGATGTTGCGGGGCCGCAAGCAACACAATCACATCGAAGATGCCTGTTCTGCAGAGAGGCTTGTGAACTTGGATCTTGTCTTGATGCGGAAAGGGCTGTGCGAGTTTGGCAAGCCAGCAGACTATAAGGATAGGCGTGGACCTATCGGATTTGCTAGCCGTCGCATCCTGCCTTGGACACCGCCTGAAGTCTTTGCTACCTCTGAGTAGACTCAGCAGACTCATGGGAGATTAACTTCTGGGCATTCTGAGCCGTTGCAGCAAGGAGCCTAAGAATTAAGCTGGTCCCAGGGTCCGCACAGCTTTAGCCAAGAAGCGCGTCTCAAAGTCTCTTCCGAGAAAGCTTTATCTTAACTGCCTGAACCCCTGCCACAGGATGTTATGCGACTTTCCTGGTGCCGCTTGCGCTGCTTGCTCTGTGGTGCTGGCGGTTTCAGTGCTGTCTCGGGAGTGTCGCAGGGCCGGCTGCCAGGCCATGCTGCATGCAGCTTCAGCCAATCGGAGCCAGGTTTTGCTTGAAGTCCGTTTACCTTTGAGGCTTCGTTGTGTAACATCACAGCACGAGGGGAGAGTTGAAGAGCCTGGGACCCTAGTCCTGCGACGCATGTGCTTTCGGGTTCTTTAACCAAGAAGTCTATAGCAAGAACTCAGGGTGCACCAGACCCGGGTCTCCACGAAGGAGCTCTAGACTTTGGGGACGAGCTTCAGAGTGAGAGTTCTCAACCCTCACTCTTACTGCATGGCTGCCTCGCGTCGATTGCGGAAGCCCTTCCTGCGTTACTGTTGGTGCTGAAGCACTGGCCACACAGCCGTCAACACAGGACAGCATTGCGAGTGCAAGTGGCCCGACGCTCGATTGAATCTTCCACGTCTGGTGATGTTGCGGGGCCGCAAGCAACACAATCACATCGAAGATGCCAGTTCTGCAGTGAGGCTTGTGAGCTTGGATCTTGTCTTGATGTGGAAAGGGCTGTGCGAGTTTGGCAAGCCATCCGACTATAAGGAGAGGCATGGACCTCTCGGATTTGCTAGCCGTCGCATCCAGCCTTGGACACCGCATGAAGTCTTTGCTACCTCTGAGTAGACTCAGCAGACTCATGGGAGATTAACTTCTGGGCATTCTGAGCCGTTGCAGCAAGGAGCCTAAGAATTAAGCTGGTCCCAGGGTCCGCACAGCTTTAGCCAAGAAGCGCGTCTCAAAGTCTCTTCCGAGAAAGCTTCATCTTAACTGCCTGAACCCCTGCCACAGGATGTCATTCGCCTTTCCTGGTGCCGCTTGCGCTGCTTGCTCTGTGGTGCTGGCGGTTTCAGTGCTGTCTCGGGAGTGCCGCAGGGCCAGCAACGCTGCCAGGCCATGCTGCACGGAGCTTCCAGATTTTGCTTGAAGTTCGTCTGGCTTTGCCAGCGAAGGATCTCCCCAAAGCCTCTTCCGTCCCAAACTCCAGAGGCAGGACCTCTCAGAGCATGATCCCAAAGGCCTCTGCAGGTTTCGGAACCCTAGGCACATGCGTCCGACAGCCATTCGGCGCAAGCGCCGCATTCTGGGTGGCCTTGCTTTGCTGGTGCAGCTACCTTCATTTTGGGCTGCAACAGTCTGCGCCACACGGGTGCCTCTCGAGGCCAGCACAAGTCGTCCGGCTAGCACGGTCTAAGCACTTGAGTGCCACTCTCCGTGAAAGAGGCCAAGGAATCCTCCCCTGTGTGTGCCAGACCACGAAGGCCAACTCCCGAGTTTGGGGCTTCGGCTCCCAGACGTCGGGCCTGACAGGGTTCGTTTTGCCCTCCAATGATACCACGGTGATTTGCTGCGCGCCAGGAGTCGGGCAGCTTGCCACCACTAGACACAGACTTGCTTGAGGCCCTCCGTGGGCCAGATTGAGCGGTCCTGATTTTCAACCAAGGGAAACTCCAACACCGTGACCCCTGCTCGAAGTTCATAAGCCGGACAATTGCATAAAGCTCAAGCATTCGGATGCTCATTCCGGCTTCAGAAGGCCAGAGCTAAAAGGAATCCGGGCAAGTCTCAACTCTGTAAAACAACCAGGCGCAAGGTTTCTGGGAACGGTAGAGACCTAGGATTTTCTAGAGCTATTGGGTGTCAGATAGCTTTGCGTCCTGAGCCCTATACACGCATGTTTTGCTGCTTCATCTACGTGGCCTTCGCAGTCAGCCGTCCGGCATGGACCAATGCTTAGCTAAAGGAAGACGGTGGGCCTCCCTTGGATGCAGCAGAGGCCTGCGCCTAGGAGAAGAAGTTCGCCCAAACCGGTAAGCCTGAAGATACTGCAAAGGCTCCTCTACCCCAGGCTGCACCTTGGGACCTTGGGACGTGGATCTCCTTCGGTTTGGAGTCAGTCTCATCCTTAGAGAAGGGCACCAGGAGAGGTTGGATTGAACTGTCCGGGCACGAGACCGCCTTGGCTCTCGTGGAGTACTCTGCCACCAGAGTTTGTTCGCATGTCTGTGCCTTCTTGCAGGGGCCCTGAGCGTAAGCCAAGCCCCTTGCTTCCTCCGCTGAGCTTCAGGCGGGTTTTCTGCATCTGAGGCCTTTACAGAAGCATAACGAGAGCCAGGCGAAGCGTGCTTGTGCTTCGATGAGCTCTGGCCCAGACCGCTTTCGAGGGTGGTGCTGCTAGAGGCAAGTTCGTCTCTGACTTCCACGCCTGACAGGTCAAGCTGTCGACTCTAAGAGCTTCGCCCCAAGCTCCTGCAGAGCTGGTCCTTGCATTTCATACTCTACTCCAAGGTGGCAACATCAAGCCGTCGACTCCAAGCATTCTGTCACAAGGTCCTAAAGCCTGCCAAGCTGAGTGGTGGCTTGCGCAACGCTTCCCTGCGGCTTCGCACAAGAGCCGCTCACCAGGCTCTGCACTGAGCAGCTCACGTCTGCAAGCCAAGAGCCTGAGAGTAGTTCAAGCCGCGGCCTCTTCCTAGGAGCCAAAGCTGATGCACTGGGGAAATAGGTCTGGCTCCGGTCTCTGAGATGATAAGAAGATGCTCGCAAGAGTGCAGTGGCAGGTGGCATCCGGCAGTATTCCTTGGGCATGTAGCTGTTTTCCGGCCAGCCTGCATTGCCAATTGCCATTGCTTCTGAGAAGCGAAGCAGAGCAGAAAAGACTGCCTGCAATTGCCATAAATCCTGATTGTGCATCTTACGGAAAGGGGAACGTCAATCTTCGCTTTCAGTTTCCGACAACCTCCCCGGTGCTCAAAAGCGGACGAGAGGCTTCAAAAGAGTTCGAGCCGCCGCGTCCTCCTTCACTTCTCAGCGGTTAGGGAGCCTGGTCTTTCCTGTCCAATGCAAAAGGAGGCTGTGATCCTCTCTCCATCTTTGGACTCTGACAAGGATACACAGCCCTAAGGCCAAGGAGGCCGGGAAGATGCTACGGAGCTTGGGGTTTCACTGGGTTCGCTTTTAGACTGAGCATCGGAGACCTGCGTGCTTACACTTCCATCATCTGAGAAAGGGGGCAGGAGCAGAAGAATGAGTTCTTCGTGCCAGATAAGACGAGCAGCTTGCAGACCCCGCTTGCTTTGACTTTAGTGTGGTTCACAGCAGTCGTGTCCTTGGATGGCCAAGACATTCCGAAGAGTTCTTCTGGCATAGCCCACTGAAGGGCACAGCAGCTGTTGTCCAGCTCCCAGGCCCTTCTCAACAGGTTGTTCAGCTTTCTGCCTTGATTCTCCCAGTATCCTGTCCTCGGCCTTCTCAGCGAGAGTCGAATCTCCCCTACCTTCACCCTTGCATTAGCTACCTCTTTCCTCAAGCTCTGCAACTTCGAGGAGAGGCTCCTTCGAGGGAAGGGCAGGGCCCGGTGAATTTGGATTTCGAGCTCCTAACTCCACTGTGGCCTGGTTGTTCGTGGACTCTTCCTTTGCCATGCATCGGCGTATTGCTCCCGAACCCTGCATTACACCCGAAAGTGCATCTTTCAACTCAGAGCGTACAGAGTCGAAGAGGGTAAGGAAAAGCTGCGCCAAATAAAGAGCTGCAAGTATCGAGCATCTCACGTGCTGGAATCGCAGCGATAGCAAGCTCCTGATGAGTTTGCTGTCTTCTCCGATGCCGTTTTCCTCAACTGCCCTCCCCAAGCAAAGTCCTGTTCACCTTTGTCTTGCACTAGCTGCATAGCTGGCTTTTCCGAAAGCTCCCGAAAAGCAAAGCAACCAATCTGAAAAGACCTTGGCCGCAAGAAGCACAGTCGCAACAACGCCGCTTAAGCAGCCTTGCGAGTGGACTTGTTGGAAACAGAGTGCTGACCAAATAGCGCCAGCGAAAGGCATCGAACTTTCACTTCAACTTGTGATTTGTCTGCAAAGGTGTTAGAGCGCAAAGAGCCGCAAAGATGGAGAGGTCGACAAAAGCATCATGCTCTACCAAACAAGCCCTCCTCACTGGGCCCATGACCGTCCTGCCTTAGGGCTGAAAGTTCGCCTGTGAGGGCCATATCGAGGCCGGGAAAATGAGGGATATCTCCGCATTCTGCTGCACCATGGGCTTCCAGATGCTAGGGAGTCCTCTGAAAGAGGACCTCAACTGAGGCTGAAAACCTCCAGCCTGCGGAGACGAGAGCCGTGTTAGCCCATCTTGCAGATGTTGGGCTGGCAGACCGGGAAGCTTGGGGCCAGACGCCCGAGATTCTCAGCAGCCCCATCTCCTAGGGTTTGGGGCCTTTCGGGTTTAGGGCCCTCTTGCAGGGGCTACTGGCTTCGGCGCTTTCCGGCTCTACGGTTCTGAGCTCGGGTTCAAGTCCGGGGCGATGCCTCCCAGAGCGACAGTGACAGGGGCGCTTTGAGATGTCAGGAACCCACACCTCCTCTCGAGGGCCCGAGCCGCTTCTCTTAAGGCGACCGAGACGCAGCTGGCGCAGGAGCTCGGAGAATCGGAGCTGTGCACAGCTTCTGAATGCCAGGCATCGGCTTTCTTTTTGGAGGTTCGAAACCTTGAAATCCGAGTCTACTTCGGAGTTTAAGGGGTTCAAGCACCAAGAAAGCAGATGAGCCGCAGCGGAGCAAGATCCCGAAGGGTCCAAGCCAGGAAGCCTTGATTTACCAGACATCACGATCCAACATATAATAGACCCCCATAGCAGCCTCTGGGCTGAAGAGCAGCCTCCGGGCTGAGATGGGTTTTTCCTGGGATCCTCTGCGTCCAAGGCTTCGAAGAGAAGCTCGGCCCTTTGAGGTACCATCGAAGCAAGTACTGTGGCTATCTATCAGCCAGCAAGAAGCCCATCATGCGGCCATGACCGCGTGCCCCGCGGCCATGTGTAGGTCTTCGGGGATGATAGGAAGCAGCTGTCCATTGTGCCTAGCATGACTTCTCCTGCGGTAGCCATGCATTCTGTCGCATGCTCCACCGACCTGGGGTGCAAGAAAATCCGAACATGACCGGACTCCAAGAGCAAATCCTGCGAAAAGCAAGAGCGCATCCTGCACGCGGTCACAGCTTCTCCATGAACTGGGACAGCTCGCTGAGGAATTGCAGGGAACGCAGATCCTTATTCTGGTTCTGCGGCATTCTCTGACACATCAATCTGAAACTGCTGAATGCTGCAAGCACACACAAAGACAGACACGGTTGCCTCCCGATGTCAAGGAGCCTCCATTCCCTTCACACTGCCAGAGCCTCAGAGCTCACCTGGCCCAGATTCTGCTCCCCTTCGCCGATCTTGGATCAATAAGAATCGGTTTAGGGTTTAGGGTTTAGGGAGAATCCTCCTAATCCGAAGTCCCGGCTCCATCCAGACCTCGAGGGTGTGCGAAGTAAACCCGAAACCCTATTGAGGGAAGCAGCCCCAAACAAGCCCCAAACCCCCAGGGAAGCGAAGGTGAAGCCAAGGAAAAGGCTGGGGCTTTTCTGGGAGTTTCGACAGCCCGCCGAGCCATTGAGTCTTCAGGAGTCGGAGGAGTCCCAAGATGCTAGCCTTTTTAGGGTTTAGGGCTTTTTGGGTTTTAGGGTTTAGGGCAGGGTCTGAGGCGCTTCACCTCTCGCGGAAGTGGGCCCGGTCTCTGAATTCGAGGGTTCTGTCAAGAAGGGAGGTATATGTCGCTTTCGGGCTAAAGAGAAACATACCTAAGCCAGGCTGGCTTCCGGAGTTCCTGAGGACTCTCCCTGGGTCTGGGCTTCGCTTGGCCTCCTGTGAGTCTTGTGAGGAAAGCAGCTGCCGGGTTCCTCTCAGCCATCTTTGTGCCAAGTGACAGCTCGGCCCGGCCGCCTCTTCCCTTGCATTCTGGCTTAGGATCCATACTTTCGGCTGCATGGGAGGGCTCAAAGCAACAGTAAGTAAGGTACTTCGGTGGAGTAAGGCTCCGCCTACGTGCAATGCAACGATTTGGCAAGCTGGTTGCACCTGCGGTGCCACTGCATGCCTCAGACAAGCCGATAGTTTCAGAAAGTAGCGCCTTCAGCGCCGGATCGGAGCAGGAACAAGACTAACTGAATGGACGCCACACTTTCGCATTGCGTCGCAACGAGTGATCCACTGCCGCACCCATATCTCAGGACTTGCATGAAGCTTCGTCATGGCCAAGGGGGTTGCACAAGGTTGCACCGTGTTCGTCAGCGCCACTGGCATCCACAGAACCTCCCAGTGCGCTGCCCATGCTTGCGGGTGCTGGCCAAGTCTTGATTGGCACCCCAAGTGCCTCAATAACACTTGTGCCAGATCTCTTCTTGCAACTTTCAAGACCAGCCCGGTTGTCGATGCGAAAATGAGGTCGTCGCTGTCGAGACCTAAGCATACAATTGCTGCGCGAAAACACTGCCTTTTTCGTGCCACGAGCTCGTCGCAAAGGCTCAGCTTCATAGCTAGGACCCCTAAAGTGCCCAGGCTTTGCTGTGCACCTGAGCAAGAGGCAATAGGTCCGCCGGGTCTGCATTGATTGCCGTGGTTGCTGAGTCTCCCAGACTGAAACTCAGGTGCCAACAGCTCAGAACCAGAAAGCCTCTTCACCCTTCTCTGAGGCCAAGTTTCAAAGGCACCTTTCCACAATGCCACAGTTTCCTTTGTAGGCCCATCGACTCTTGCCGCCACCGCCGATGGAGACCGGTATCTCAGACTCTGATGTGGCGACCAGAGCTTGCAATCGCCATCCGACCTCGTGCGCACCTCTCGCGACCATCTCGAAGAGTAGCTCGGTTCATCTCCAGGATCACAGAGCTGACGCTGAGAAGGCTAGGACCCCTTCTGTGAGCCTCGAAGCAGGGATTCACTGTCAGGAGCCACCTTTGCCAGGGTTTAGGCTGCAGAACTGGTCCTAAGCAGATGAGAGCTCAGGTTTCTTCGATGTCATGTTGCAGCCCCTTCTAGAGCGAGCGATTCTAGGCCAGGCCAAGTCAAAGGCATACTTGGCCCTCCTTGCCCTAAAGGCAGCTTTCAGTGTGTCCTCGGCAAGTTGAACCAGGTCCCTGTAGGTATGCGGATTGGATCCAGTCTACCCGCACTTCGTCGACGCCGCCGGCAACGCCGCCTGAGACGTTGCGGCTTCAGCAAGGCGCCCGGAAGACCAAAGCAGAGACCTCGTTAGAGCCGTTAGAGGTGCTGGTCGCTTCAATGCCCAAGCTGGAATTGTTGCAGTTGTCTGCACATGTCCATGCGTCTTCCAATTGCCGATGTCTTGATGCATAGGGGAGCTCCCTATGCAAAGCCTGAGCTCTGCCTGGCTCTGATGCGGGATCTTTCTTGGCCTAACCTCCTCTGACAGGCAGCTATTGTCCGGTACTCGCCTTCTTATCGCGGGTCAACCTTGGCTAGATCTTCCAGTGCTCTCGTTTGCCCCCTTTTTGGGGGTTTGGGTTTCCCGAAGTGCCCAAACCCGTAGAACAGGGAGCCCCGAGTCGCTGGCTACTGGAAGACCTAGCTGAGAGATCCACCTAACTCAAGGTTTCCACACTTCCCACGTTCAGGCGTCTAAAGCCAAAGGTAACATCCGAGATCTTCAAACATCTGAACCCCTGACTAAATTGACGGATGTTGCTAGATCCCAGACTCCTAAGAACTGCAGCTGAATGCTGTTCTACTGATCTTCCTTCACGCCCTGACTCTAAACTCTACTCCCTAAAATCCTAAAACCACTCGAAGAGCATCGGCCGTCAATTTAGCCAGAGCTTTCTGATGACTCTTACCACCGGGGATCTGGAGCTTCAGGCCTGCCTGAGCAAAGAGTCGTCTGCTGCAGAGGGTTTCGGTGACGAACTAAAAGCTGGAATAAGCTGTAGCAGAATCCCCTTATTATAGTAGTAATTATGCAACATTACGCAACTATAAATTCTGGAAACTATGGGGCTGTATCTGCAGACCTTCTTCTAGTTATTGAGGCCACTATACTGAGGCTTTGGGGTTTGGGGGTTGAGGGTTTCAAAGACAAGTTTCGCCTCCCTTGTCTCAGGGTCGAATCTCAGGATTCTGGAGGGTTTCAGATGTGCGGCCCACTTCTTCAACCAAGGAAGCCTCGTGCGGTATTCTTCGGAGCACTGTTGATGGCCAAAGCTCTGGTACTAGACAACCACCGTATCAGTACTATGAACCTAGCTGCGGCTTTCCTGATTATCATGGCAGTTCATGCTGATGATGATGATGATGATTACGACGATGATGACGATGATGATGAGGAGGATGACGATGGCGACGATGATGACGGTAAGGATGATGATGCTGATGGTGATGATGACGGTGGTGTCTATGGTGATGAGGATGATGATGATGATGATAATGATGATGATGATGATGAAGATGACGATGATGGTGATGATGATGATGATGATGATGGTGGTGGTGTACTGGGGGTGGTGATGATGATGACTCGTCGAAACACCAGCAGCTGCTGTTGCTGTTGTAAATTGGTAATTCCGGCAATACCATTGAACTCACTGCTATTGTTGCAGATGAGTATGTCTGCAACTACTGTTGTTGCTGTTCTTGGTATTCCGGCAACGTTCTTGATTGTTATTGCAACAACGCTGTGTCCTATTTCGGGTTGAGAGGCTCGGGACTCAAAGTGCGGCGACAGCCTACGAGGTATCATGGCTAGATGTGGGAGGCTTGAAGGTTTAGGTTAGTCTCAGAAGGCATGGGGACCTTGGTGGCAGGGAGAAGGTCGATAAAGCGAGCCCAAACATGTCAAAGGTTCTGGAGCAGCCCCAACCGCCCCAAGCCTAACTACCAAAGCCGGAAGCCTAGAAATGTGGTTTGGGGTTCAAGGCTCCGAGTTTTTGTTTTGATGACCCAAAATGGTGGGGTCCTGGAGGAATCGAGTAAAGGCCATGATCCCCCTGTCCGGGTTTGGGGTTTCGCATTCGGGCCCACTATAGGCACTGGGTTTAGGGTCTCGCATCTAGATTTTTTGGATTTTTTCGGTTTTTTTGCGCTCTCTCTCCGCCTCTCTGCCTCTCTCTTGTTTGCCTCTCTTTCTCGCTCGCTCTTTCGGGCTTGGGCTCATTTTGGGCTTCGATTGCTCAGACCATACACATGCTGTGAAGTGTGCGTGCTCCCCGAAGCTGACATAAAGCTGTAAAGGGGATCCAACAGAGACGAGAGTTTCTCAGAATCCTGAGAGCTTCACGAAAGCTTTGGGGAATTGCCGGCATTTTGGAGGATGTCCAAACTTCCCAAGGCTATCAAGGTAGCTGATTTTTTTTTCGGTTTAGGGTGTTAGGGCGTTGGGGTCTACTCGTGGGTCTCACGAGGTGAAGTTCGGATTATATATGAGGCATCTCAATTTGAGAGTTTGCCGATTTGGCTGCTCTTCCCGGTTCTTCTCTGTTCTGGGGTCACATCCGCGTAAGGAAGGCATTACTCTGAAATGAACTCCAACTAGGAACAAACTGTACTTCGTCATAACCCTGAACCTTAAGCCCTGGCCCTGCAAACCCCAAGTTCACAAAAACCGTATGCCTTAAATTCTAAACCTACAAACCCCAAATCCGTACCCCAAATTTACCCTAAACATCTCAACCCTAAAACATAACCTGAAGCCCGAAACCGGCGAAACCTACAAACCCTGAACTGATAAACAAAACCCTCCGCTCATATTGCCTGGGCTCCAACTGCGGCTGTTTTGGGGAGAGACTACAGCCTCATTTTCCGAGCTCGTGAACCCCCTGCGACCCGCAGATTCAGCTGATATGCCACCCGGCTTTGGTTGTAGGATTGTATTGTGGTCGTAGGGTTCAGGGCTGCCTGTAGCTGTCATCTTGATACCCGATCAACCCAACAATCGCTCTTTAAGGCCCCCCGAACCTCAAACCTGTTAGTTTAGGGTTTGGGGTTTAGGGTTTGGGGTTTAGGGTTTAGGGTTTGGGGTTCAGGGTCTAGGGTTTCAGGGTCTCGGGGTTAGGGTTGACGATTCTGAAGCTCTATCCCATGTTTGAGCCAACCGGTGTCATGCGGCTCGGATCTAATTTCCGCCACTGGTGTACAGACTCCGGTCTTGCAAACGAATCTGCATTCAGCATTGTCAAACTACGATTTCGCCACCGGACTTGGCTATCTGACTTGCGCTTTAGAGTTTAGAGGATTTATAGGAGCCCTTACACAGGGCTCTACACCATGAAGCCCGTTGGCTTGGTCCAATGACTTGCCACTTGGGAAGATACGGTTGATGATATAAATCCCTGCATTGCCCATAATACGGTATATCCCATCATTCCCACAGTTTAGGGTCCTTAAAGTGATTTATATCATCAACAGTGGTTCGGGCCTAGGGCCCAAAATCCTCAGTCCTAAACCAGCCAAAGCCTTAAGAACCTAAAACCCGGATCAATCTGATATCGGTGTGCAGCTTTTTCAGATTGTGTAGGTATGTGGCTGTTCGTGCGCTCTTGTTTATTCCTTTCTTTGCCCTTGTGTTTCTCCCTCTCTGACTCAGTTTCTCGCTCTCTCCCGCTCTCCCAATTGGCGCGGGTTCCCTTATTGTCATTGTCGTGGGACTTCCAGCAGTCTGGCTCCCACCGTCGGGTCCCAACGACTTTCTATGGATTCTATGCGCAAGCTCAGACCACGGTCTCCGTCCAGGCAGTACGGTTGAAGGTTGGGCTGCCAGAGGTTTAGGGCTGGGTGGAAGAGGCTGAGGTAAGCGAAGTTTCAGTACACTTTCTTGATGGGTTCTCAGTAGCTGAGCAGGTAACCTTTAACCTTTTTGGGCTTATATAACCCTACCATAGTTGAAAGGTTAACCTTTTTTGGGCTAGGGTACTCGGCCCCGAAGGGTTTGACTGCCTTTGTAAGGTTCACCTGCTGCGTTGCGGAGTGCCTCGGCTGTGCCAGCCAGGCAGCTGTAGAACGTCAAATCGCCGAAGGCCCAAGCCAGACCCGAAGTGAAGAGACATTCAGATAGATAGGTCCTTGCCCTAAACCCTAAACCCTAAACCCAGATAGATAGATAGATAGATAGATCCTTGAACAGCTAGATCGATAGGCTGATGGCTCGAACCTGTGTTTGGGATAATGCCATGGTAGGCATGGTAGGGCGCTGTTGCATCATAACATGTATTTGTGCAAGAACCGTTTAAGATGCCTAGTAGCTGTGCTGCTGCCTGCCCAGTTATGCCTCTGAGACCCAGACAGCAAATCGGCTTTGGGGGAAGTTTAGTTTAAAAGCTGAAGCAGGTTGTCCTATAGGGTTTTAAAGTTTGGGAATAGTCAGCCTCCCCCCCGCACTGGCTTATGACTCTGGGCTTACAGGGTCGCTGATGAAACTTCCGGTGTGATGGGCAAGACGGAGAAGGATAGGGGAATCCTCCGTTCATCGCAAGCCCGTGCAACGGCTTATGTCAATGCCCGAAATAAGATGCAACATACCGTAGGAGCATGAAGAATCAACCGGCCATCCCTTACTATGAGCAGAATAGATAGAAAGATAGATATAGATATAGATGTAGATATAAATAGAATAAGTGTGTGTGTATGTATATATATATATATATATATATATCTGTGTGCGTGTGTGTGTGTGTGTGTGTGCGCGTGCGCGTGCGCGTGACACTTCGTAGTTAGTGATGTGCTAGCCACAGCATCACCACCCAACTGCAGTCTGGCCGGCAAAGCACGCATGTCTGTAGGAAGTCGAAGCAGCAGGTGATCGAGTGTAAAGCCAGCAATGAAATTTTCACAACTTCGCTCTTGCCAAAGGCATGGGGTGCCGTGTGCTGCAAAGTTGGGAATTCGAGGGCGAGGGCTGGGTTGTGGGGTTGTGATATTTGTTGTAGGTCTGGGGAGCTCTAGTGAACTTTAGCGGCCCTTCGTACCCTTCCTGCGGAGCAGTCCACAGCGCTGCAGCCCACAGACGGCCGGCCACAATCCTGAAGCCCAAGTATCGAATCCAAATTCAGCCCTAGAGCCAAACGCCTTAAACCATAAAATCCAAAAAGCCCCCGGTGTCCTTCAGCCCCAAGCTTCCCAAGCAAGGTCCGAGACTGTGTTCGAGGAGGTCACCCCCATACCCGTCGCCACAGAGCCCCCCGCCGAGAAGAAGGAGCGACCTGCGCAGGCACAGACAGAGAGATGGAGATGTACAGGGCTACAGGGTTTAGGCATTAGGCTTTGGGCTTTAGGCTTTAGGCTTTGGGCTTTATAGGGTTTTAGGGTTTAGGATACGGACATGAATGATAGGAACAGTACGTCAGTCTCTTTGTGGCGGTTGTCATTGTGATCAAAGGGTCGTGTATGTGAATATGTAGTAGCAAACCCGGCTATCACTCTAATGCCGCCGCTACCAGCGGTTGTGTAGCAGCAGTCACAGCAAGGTGGCAAACCACAAGCGACTACAAGAATCCGTGAGTGCTGATAATAGAACCAGGTCTTCTTTGCATACAGGTATGCTTTTGTCGCCGCCAGTGGTTAGCTCTGTGTACAGCTGGCTGCCAAAGACAACTGACGAATTTCCTTGTGTTATGCCCTCCATCTACACTATGCAGGCGCATTCCATTGTTGCAATGCACAAGCTTTCTCAGGGCTCACCGGAACCATCTGCTGTCAAGCAGATTGCCAGCTCTGCGGCAAAGCTGGTCGTCTTGAAAGGAAGAAGATCGAGACTACTAGTGCGAACAGTAACGATGATATCGAGCGTAGAATTGGTGCCAGGACTGTATTTATCAGTAGAGCCATCGTCCAGGTCACAATGATAGCTCGTGGAGATGACTGGTTAGAGTAGCTTGCTAGCATACGGAAGCGACATCATCGTAGGAGTCCGCAAGCAACGGGAAAGAGTCAATTTTACAGCACTCCCACAGGCGCAATCCAGATGGGTTCGCTGTGACGTAGGTACCTGTTGAGCGGCAGTTTGAATGTGTCAGGCTTGTGCGCTAGTTCATGGAGCAGAATCGTTATCTCAGTTTTGCTTCCGAGTTTCTACAAGAAGTTTATTACAACCTCAATGTATTCGGCATAGCTCTTCTTGGATTCTGCGGTGCCGTAAACAGCGCCTGCGTTGGCATTGAAAAGTCTCTTATGTACCAATATGTCCTATATTCAGGAAATAGTGAAAATGTCATGCCAGATGGGACGAGATGATTGAGAAGGAGGGTTCTTTGTCACATATCTTAGCATATGCCTTAAAGACTGTAAACAACATGAGATTAACAGTTAAGCCAGACTCTTTGCATTCAAGCAGTAGAGGTGTCTGTACGTGGCTATTCCAACAAGGCATGTTTCAATATGTATGAGAAATTCTCATGCGAGTTAAACATTCTCATGAATGTTCAGTGAAACAGGTGACAGAAATCTGACGATGGAAAGTATGAAAACGCAAGCGAAGAGCGTGACTAAGACTGTGTTCCTGATTAGATGTGGTATCAGCTTCCGTGCTGCTGTTGCCTCTACGCTGTTCTCCTGCCAGCACGACCCAACTTGTAATACTGCTGCGACGATTAGTGTTTCGACCACAACCACCACCAAGTCCACTAGTGGTCTTGGCTGATCTGCACACCAACGCCTCAGCAGCCCATCGTCGAGACGCCGGGGACGGAGGGAGTGGTCTTCACTTTTCAGCTCCCGGACAACACTTCGAGGGAGGCGCGCTGTTCCAGGGTCTAGGGCTGGGATTCGGATTAGAGCTGTAGGGTTTAGAATCGTTTACGGCTTAAGTTCAGAGGATACGTGCCACCTAAACCCTAACCCTAAACCCTAAAACAGAAGCCCTAAACCTATAGTCTCCAATGCAGAAAGCGGTCCAAACTCCGAAACCTGGAATAGCAGAAGCCCTCAACACATGGGGATGCCGGACGAGAGGCTCTCCGGTAAGTTCTTGGAATGGTTCCAAAATGCCTGGCTTTTGGAAGTTGATGGGATATTTGGGCAGCTCATTGCAAGGATCCCATTGATATAGGGTATACGGGTTTTGTGGCTTCAGGGCTTGGGGGAATCAGGGCTGCGTCACTACTCGCCATCTAAAATCCGGTTTAGGGTTTGAGAATGGGACATGCTGGAGACCCTGCTTCTCGAGCATTTTACGCGTTTTCGAGTGCCTTTTGACTGTTTTTTTGCTTGTGTGCTGCTGCAACGACGCAAACGAAAACTACACTGTTGATAGTTAGTTATGACATGGATTATCATTGCCATTGCTAGGTTCGCTTTACATATTGCTTCTGTTTTGCACATGTTCTTCCTTGTAGCATTTTTTGTGGCCAGTTTGTGGCTGTTGTTATTGATGTTGTTACTGCTGCTGTCGCTGTCTTTGCTTTTGCTCTTGATGTGTGAGTGAAAAGATAGCAACAGTAGCCTGACACTGAATGAGAGTGACCAGATAGTGAGTGATACTGCCGAAACAACCACCAGCATGTGCCACTGCACAAACATGCAGCGAGCTTGACTGGTTGCGGAAACCCCGGCATAGTCCGAACTCAGCATCTGCACGGGTTATAGTTCCGTCTCTAGGTGGTGGCATCTGCTGGGCCAGGAGTCAACAAACTGTGACGGTTTTCGTCACGGCAAGTGATACCCCAGGCGTTCAAACTCCCTACTGCCTGCCACACTTCTGCAGCTCCACGAAAAACGCCCCTGCACAAGCGGTGTTGTTTGTGGGCGCACGCGCGCAGTAATAGGGATAATGGTACGGCTCAGCACAGGGTCTGGGAGTCTCTGGAAGAAGAGCACGTGCACATCTCCTTGGTCCAGGTTACGTTCAAGGCGAAGCCATTGGGTTTGGATTTCAGCAAAGCGGTGCCCATGACCGTGAAAGCGGTGAAGAAGGACCGCCTCTGGGTTCGAGTTTTAAGGTTTAGGGTTTAGGTTCGGGGTTGAGGGTCTAGGGTTTAGCTTCAAGGCTATAGGGTTTAGGATTTAAGTTCAGGACTCTCTGCTGTAGCTTCTTTGAGGCCTTGATATACGCGTACTTCTCAAAATTCCTGAATTTTTGAAGTCAGATACAAGCAGTCCTTTGTACTTCTTGAAGTGTAAAGGAGGGCTTCACAGAGGCTTAAGTCTGCCGAGGCTTCCTCGCGGGGCGTGGGTGCCGGGGATGAGGGTTTAGGGGTTTCGGGGTTTAGGGTTTAGGGGTTTAGGGATGATCTCTGGAGCCTTCGGGAAGTTTCAGGTTTCAGGGCATAGACGTAGGACGGAATCGTACAGCAATAGTGTCCTCTTATCGTGCACCTCTACCTATACTTATCGTATACTGTGCCCCCAAAACCCTAATCAAGTTCATGAGGAAGGCGCCTCTCCATAAGGGCTGTTGATGGCTTCCAGCGCCCCGAATTGAGGAATCAGGGATCCCGACAACAGATCTGGGTCTGACCCTAAGCCCCAAAACCCTTGACACCATGCTCACAAGCCCAAAATCCGATGCCCCAAACCTAGAATCTCCATAGCAAGGATTCCTTCGCAGACCAGCTCCAAATCCAGCCCAAGTGGATCATCACACATGCCGGGACCCTGGAAAGAGCCCTGAGAATGCAGGAGTTTGGGGTTTGATGTTAGGGTTTGACTTTTCAGTGTGATTCAGCTGTTTCTCGGCATTGTGATAACCGTAACACTGTATGGTGACCGCACTACCTTCCTTCCCATGCAATCACCGTCTGAACGCCTTAAGATGCTGCCATTGCCAGCATGTGAACGAGTACTCTTATAGTAACAACCCTTAGAGTACCCCTATCGTAACCCTTATAGCAACTCTTCTAGTAACGCTGGCGGGCTTCAGACTCGAAAAAAGTTAAGTATGACTCCCTCATAACTATTCCTGGTTACCAATAGACTAGGTCCCACCAGACTGTTCCAAATACTTAGGGCCTTGTCCTTCCTGTTCCCACCTCTCCAAAGACTATGCAGGCTTATCCGATTGAGGCGCATGGTCACGTCTTCATGTACAATTTGGATGGTGATTTGTGACCTCGCGTTTGATGTTATGGCGCCTTCCTTTGGTGCTGTTGGTTGTTGACCGCCGTTGAGATACTAGTGGAGCTTCGAGAATCCCGGCGGTACTCTGTTGGAGCAGAAGGACAGCCATCTATCAAAGCAGCCCAAGCTCCCACGATTCGAAATATCAACGATACAAAACATCCGGAAACCTCGAAACCCCCAAGCCCCAGAGCCCCGAAACCCCCAAACCTGGAGCCCTAAGCCTTAGAAAAGCAGTCCACTCCCTGAAGCCCAATCCTTCAGTGCAGTTTCCTGAACACCCTAAGGCAAGCCTCCCTCATGGCATCGCTAGTAGCCCTATTCGTAACCCTATCGGTAAGCCTGGTTTTAGCTTGCCAGGTCCAACGCAAGCCGATGCCGGTGGAGTTGAGAGATGCCATGAAGACCATTTTGCAACCCAGACACGCAGGTGTTAGGTGTTCAGGGTTTTGGAGTTTAGGGTTTTGGCACTTGGCTTATCTGGGCTTCACATGACCAGAAATTAGCGTTTCCCCTCCATACATAAAGAACCCTTATAGTACCCTTATAGAAGCCCTATAAGAAACCCTATCCCTTGTTTTAAGGACCCTCAAAGGGGATCCTCCAGTAGCATTCTGCTAACCCTGTCCCGACGTAGTACATTTCAGCGCAGCCGAGACCTCGATTTCCCTGGGCCCCCGTGCCTTATATCCCATGGCCCCCTGTGGTTTAGGCAACTGGGGTCCTGGAGCTCCAACTGTATTTAAACAGGTTCCTTGTTGGATACAATTTTCCATTTTTGTTATAGTAAAACCTTAATAGGTTTAATAAGGATGAAAAGAAGGATCATTTTCTATATGGCCCCAAGAGGGAACCAGTAAACCTGAGCTTGTTTGAAAACTGTCGTTGGGCGATTGGGCCCTTAATCCCTCAGGTTGAATAACGCTAAACCGGGTCGAGGCTTGAGCTACCGCAACTTTCTTCAGGGGGCTGCGTGTGCATGCGCTTTTGCTGGGTGTGTTTCGTGGGGAAGGTGGTTAGAGTGTATGGCTTCGGAGCCTCAGGATCGTGTCTAGGGTTTACCGTTGTGCAGGGTTCGGGTATCCGCTGCTCATTTTCGACCAAGGGGATGCAATTTTCCGGCTCGGGCTTGTAAGAATAAGGAGCCCCGATACCGAACCTCGAAGTAGTCACCCAAGCAAGCATCTCAATTCTGCTGGACAGCCAAGGCAAGAAGTGAAGGACTGACGGCAGGGAGTCTTACAACTTCCCCGACCACTAGCCGCAACCTCCATCCACCTTGGACCCCTGTGCCCTATGCTGTTGGGGAGCGCAACCGATCGATTCCTGGATTAGGGTGAGGAGTGAAGGGCATACATGGCCAGAGATGCAATTGCGTCCGCATATGGGGGCTTTGGACTGTCGAGTTTGCCCGGGATTTGGGAGTCAAGGTTGGGCTTTGGTGGCAGAATCAGAAGGTGTCGGTGCTGCGTTGTTCCTAAGGTTTCATCGCAGAACACTGCATAGCACAGCCCTCTCTCCATGACTTTAGTCCCACCAGGGTCTTTGGTAGAAAGGCACGGACTTGGGAACTTACGTTGTATGACCGCAGCGGAGACTGCCACGTGTCAACTGGCTCAACCACCATAGCTTGTGTCGAAAGGTGCATACTGACCCGACAGATACAATATCCCGATAGCCCTCAAAGCGCATGGACGGCAAGGACTTGCCTCAGCAGTGAGCACTAGAGCACAAGCGGCGTGCGCCAAGCGAAGCCGGACGAAGGGTCAGGAGTAAGTATCCCGCTTCTTCCTTGTCTTTTCGATCTATTGTTTGCGATAATAAGCAATCAGAATCCTTGCCAGTGCTCTCGTACACCTGGTTCTTAGTAGCACGAATACGATGGTTGGTTGGGCTTTCCGGCTGTTATGCTAGTAGAGTTGTTCAGCGACTTTTTCGTGATCATGAATGTTGCTGCTTGTGGTACGAATGAATACTGATTTCTTGTGCGGGCTCAAGTTGTATTGTTCAGCCTGAATTTGGACGTTTTTGAATTCGGGGCTTAGGTGTTTAAGCATTTACGAGTCTAACAGTCGTGGGCTTACGCTGCGAAAAACCTTCTAACCCGGAAACCAGTGCTACTTGCTCGCTATTATGGTCACTATTGGGTGTAAGTTAAGTCAAAATCAGACATCGTAGCATGCTGCAAGCCGAAAACCTGCCTTTGAATGTTTTGACCAGGGTTTTCATAAACATGTAGGTCATGCGACGCAGAGCATGCTTCACTAGAAGCTCGTCCTGCTTGCGTAGGGTTCTAGGCCCAGGACCCTACGCCGCTGCATGCACACCCTCTGGGGTTTGGGGATGCAGGGGAGTAAATTGGTTTTGCGGTCTTGGATTTTTCCAGCTTTCGATGTGTAAGGAAGTGATTGTAGGTGCGGCTTCTGTAGGCCTGTGGTGGTCAGGCTGAGGATAGGTATAGCGATAATTCTGAACATCCACGGCAGGCCTGTTTGCTAGGTGAACCGGCGTAGGGGGGTTGTGTTTGAAGCGTGAGGGCTCAGGGGTTATGGCAGAATCGTTCTTAGTGCAGTGATTTTGTGATGGCCGGAGCGTCTAATCTCTACACTCGCGAGATAGGACTGGCACCCTCCTGCTTCCCGCGCTGCCACGGACTTGTACACTTGCCCTTTTTGCAAACATCCCTTGAGACTAGTTGCTGGAAGGATTTTCCACAGAATCCCTCTGCAGTCATGCCTTCTACGCGACCAGAGCTGACGGATGCGAGGTTAGTATTCTCTCAGGCTCTCAAAACATCGGCATTTACGCGTGGAGATGCCTCTTTTGGATGTTGGCTGTCGTAAGTTGGAAAGCAAGGAGATTGCAATACTGCGCGACCCTTGAAGCCATGAACTTTAAGCCGATTCCGCAAGATTTGCAGAGGGAGTTCGATTCCTGTGATCGATGTGCGGTGGGACTGAGTGGTATGGCGGCTTCGAGGAATGTCTGACTAGCTTGGGGTTAGGTCCGGTGCTATCTGCGCGCTTAAGCATTGAGCTTTGTCATGGCTAGCGGCTAGCTTAGCTCAGATGATAAGGTTCACCTTCAGTTTCAATTTCAGTTCTCCGCCATTTCTCAATTGCCTCAACCTTCGTTCACACTGCGGTGACAAGTTTTCAACTGACATCAAAGGTGTCAAATGCCCCCGATGAAGGCCCATTGATGACCAAGGTCCACACGAAGGTGTGAAAATCGATGCTCCGGGTTGGCTGGAATAATCTGCTAATATCTGCTAGAAATACACCCCTCCCTATATGTTGGTATTTTGTAACATACCCCCAACCCCTCATTCAAAGCAGTAATATCTACCATGGAAGCACTCCCCTGAAGGCGCTGAAGATCTCCTAGCCTCCATGTGCCATCAACATAGAAGACCCAGAAGATAGGGGCCTGCATAAGTTGCAACAGCATTTAGGGTGTAGGCTTCAAGGTTCAGTGTAGGCTTTAAGGTTCAGGACAGGTGTGGCTTAAGTGTGGCGGACTTGAGCAGGACCCCCAATCATATCATGCCTAGCCGAACATAAACCCAATCAGCTCAAGCCCACATCGTAAGCCTTATACTTTTTTCAGACCTGAGCCCGGGAATCCCGAAACCAAGCCGTGACAGCAGAAATCACAGGCGTGTCAGCCACATGGGTTCGTGCTTAGCTGCCGGGGGGTTCGATGTTCTAAGATTCATCAATCCCTGCATGGACAGGCGGAGTATGCATCGACCCCTTTCTGTAGATCAGAGGCCCTCTACACCCTAACACCCAATCTCTTGAAAACCCTAAGACCTGAAAACCCGAAACGGCCCTAAACCCCACTTTATCAGTTCTCCCAGCAAGACTTCCGATTTAACCGGCCTCTCCTCCTGCCACTGACCTTGCCGAGAGCCTAGAAGCCAAAAGGCTGGTACCAGATAGCATATGTCCTATAATACAGGTTATGGAATATGGAATATGGAACCTATGGTGATGTAGAGCACGAAATCCGAACATATAAGAAAGTTTGTGCCAGGTAGCAAGTCTTGAAGACTAGATACTGGCAAGTCTAAGCTGGTAATCGGAATGTGCTCATATGGGACTCTCTCCGAAAATTAGGGTACCTTATTTTGGGGTCCTTATGATAAGGATCCTACTAATTAGGGTACTATATTAGGGTCCCCTATTTTCGGAAACGCCCATGTGGAATCATATGGATTTAGGCATCTCAGACCTTCCAAGCAGCGTGTTCGCTCAAGCTTGTTCGCGCTTCTACTCCCGATTCCGCGTCTGGAGTCATGCTGCCTGGTGTGAAATAGACATGGGCTCAAGTGATACTGTTGATGATATAAATCCTGCAGTACCCATATTCAGGAATATACCATAATTACTTCCCATAGTTTGGGGTCATTAAGGTAATGCAGGGTTTATATCATCAACCGTAGAGTTCTCAAGGAGTCCCTAGCAGGGCCCTAGAAAAGCAGACATCATATCTCAACAGCTAGCTTATATCGAGCCCTGACTTTGAGCATCTGCCGCGGTTTGAGGGGCACTTCAGGATCTGGGCCTCGAATACGGGGAACTCGGATAGAAGGTCCACAGTGAAGCCCTTTAGGATCCCCAACGACGTCACAGAAGAAAAGTACCAAACGACTTTAAAACCGTCTCGAAGAGTTGGCTTTGGCCCTGAGCGACTTTTAATAGCAGGGTGTTCGCGTTTTCGAGCACAGAGTTCAAGGATGAGGACTGTAGGGTGTGGGGAATTTCGAGGCTAGGATGCATCGCCTCCAGCTGCAGGCACACAGTCAACATCTGCAGAGCATGTTTAGGGCTTGAGGCTTGGGTGTAGGCTTTAGGGCCTTTGGGGTGAGTTTTGGATGCCTTCGTGGAAACCATTTCTCGAAACCGCCTGCGCATGCAGATCTAACTTCTGGAAAAGCTTGTCAGTCAAACTCCTGGCGCACCCCCAAACCTAAACCCCAAACCCTAAACCCTAAACCCCAAACCAATAATCTTAAAATGCTGAGGCCCATTTCGTAGAGCCCTGAAGCACCTCCAAGACCAAAGCCCCCAGAGCCTGCAACTCTGATCCGCAAGCCAGGGTTTAAGGTTTAGGGTTTAGGGTTTAGTCCCTAAATACTCCAACCCCGTGAACCCTGAACGCTTTGAAGCATCACGTCCTTACAAAGGGCTTTCTGCGCTTGCTGCGCCGCGGAGTGCCTAGGGCAAGCCGGCGGTGACTTCAGGGTCTGTGGGGCATACTACTGCGATTAGGCTCTGAGGGCCTGTCTTGAGAATGTAGGGTTCAGGGTTTCATGTCCAGGTCAGAGCTTTGGGGATTATGGTTTTGTGGTATTGGGGCTTGAGCTTCGTAAGGGCTATCTCAGCCTCCCAGACCCCGAACAGCCAAAGCCTCTCGAAGGAAGGAAGAGCAAATGCGGGTTGAGGGTTTGAAGGTGACCTCAATGCCTAGATCCCAAAAACTCTACCTGAACGGGGGGCAAGATAAGGTTTAAGGGCGCAGGCTTGTTTGCTCGAGCTTACTCACAGCTTCCAGCAGGGCACGTGCTCGGCTTGAACCGAATATAGTAATGACCATTACAACCCTAATTCAGAAAACCCTGAAGGCCTAATCGACAAATCTTGAAAGCCCTGAAGCCCTGAACGATGACCTCGTGCTCGCAGCTATGCTGCGGAGAAAAGTCACAGGTCCAAAAGGCCGTGCACCTCCTCCCTAGCTCGCATGATGTATTGTAGGGGCCTAAATATTTGGAATGGGGTTTTGGGGTATAGTATACCAAAATTACAATAAGGAACCACCAAAATAGTATAGGTAATTGTTTAGACCCCTATATTAGGGTTCCTTGAGGTTGTGCTTCCTCCTGAGGAAGCCTATTTCAAAAGCCGGTCCGACCCCATCTAGACAGGCAGCCTACAACGCCTTCTAAACTCAAGATTCAAGATAGAACCCTTTATTAAAGCCCCATCAAGCATGAAAGCCACACACACATAATCCCGGGTTCTGACTTACTCAGCCCCCGAACCCGAGACTTCCGCAAAAGTCCCGAGGACCGAGGGGGTGGTGGAAGAAGTTCCCCCAGCCACCGCCGTGGCGGTGGCGGAACCTCCCAGGGCTAAGGCTAAGGCTCAAGCACTTAAGGGCTGCTTTTGGCTTTTTGTTTAGGGTTTAGGGTTTCGGGTTTGGGGGGCTTCGGGGCCTCGTCGGGTCCTTGAGACTCCCACAGCACGGGTGAGTTAGAGCTCCCTGTGCCGGTGGGGCAGGGATTTAATCAATAGCGTCTTAGGAGTTCAATGGTTTGGGCTCTGGGGGCCCGTAGTTGAAAGCGAAAACGGTGCTTAGGGTTTCAGGGTTTAGGGTTTTAGGGTTTAGGGTGTTTAGAAATCAGGGGATATGAGCCACACGAGCTGCTCCGAGAGCTCTCAAGACACCCCAACAAAGACTACATCATAAAGCCGCTCATCTATGACTACGAAAGCCTTTCAGCCCCAAATGCGAACCTTTTAAGCCATCGGTTGACAGTTTCATAATTAGGGGACCTTAGCAATTATAGGCCCCAAGCAATGGCCTAAATCGAAGCCTGTTTAAATCCCTTATACACACTTCTCGCAGCTGGTAAGAGCCCTATAACACCCATACTTACAAGAGTTCTCTTTGCAATATTGCAACAAATAAGACTACAAAACCATGCGACACCCGTACGAACCAAGTCACCCTTGTCAGGTCATGGAGGAGGAGCCAAAAGTACCGGCTCCCGCGCCTGGCGTGGTCTTCACCTTCTTGACTCCGGATCCTTGGGTTGGCAGCAGCTGTCGGGTCATTGTCTTATGAACGACTTAGGTCGTGTTCAGTAGTGTCTAAAGAGTGCGATAGGAGTACGGTACGATGTAAGATCAAGCTACGAAGCTGGTTAACAACTGGTAAGGAAGGGTCGGGCCTCCTCCTCATCCTCCTCCTCCCTTCCTCTTGCTCGTCCTCCCAGCCAAGGGCACGCGCCTCTCTCCCTTTCTCATCTTAGCCTGTGTCAACACATGCCAGAAACAAAGCCGCTTACGACTCAACTAGGAGGGCCCTGGAAAACCGGTCAAGCATCAACAGTGGTCATCCTAAAACCAAGCAATCTTACGAGCTGATGCGGCGGCACGTATCATTAGTATGTAACGTGTGTGTGTGTGTAGAACATACATACATACATACATACATACATACATACATCCATCCATACATCCATACATCCATACATCCATACATCCATACATCCATCCATACATCCATACATCCATACATCCATACATACATATACATACATACATACATACATACATACATACATACATACACACATACACACATACATATGTACATGTACATGTACATGTACATATACATATATATATATACATACATATATATGTGTGTGTGTGTGTGTGGGTGGGTGGGGGTGGGGGTGGCCGTTAGGGTTTACGTGGAAGCGATAGCATGCAGGATTTTGTGGGCTTGAGGGCTTCCAGGCTTCATAGATCCGTGGGCCTTTGCTTCGGGTAGCTTTTTTGGCCTTTCATTCAAGTCCCGGGCTTCTTAGGGTGTAGGGTCTAGGGTGTAGGGAGGTGAAGAGCTCGGGGTGTGAACTTGGGGCTTCGGGTGCAATAGATTAATGGGTGCATGCAGCTTGTGCTGCGTCCCATGCTTGGGCCTGGAAGTTCGAATTCAGCCCCTCACTCCCCTAAACCCTAAAGCCCTAAAGCCCCGCTCTTGGGGTACTTTGGAGCCCTGGAGTCTCGAAGCAGGGTTCAGGCAGGACTGAGGAGGGTGGAGTCGACCCCACCAGTTTGGATGACAGCTGAGGACAACACTTACAAGGAGGCCTTCATGGGGAGGATCCTGGGTTCTGGCCCTGTGTTTCCGATTTCTTCGGCGTCTGAGGATCCTGAATAACATAATAATATAATATAGTATAATATAAGTATGTATATATATATATAAAGCACCTTGGGTTCTGCAGGATTGTGTGGACATGAGCCTTGGGCTTCAGCCTTTGGCCAGCTGATTGAGGACTTGGTGCCGTTTGCTTGTTTTTGCTTGGAGTGTCTCTGGCAACTTTGCGACTCTGCGTAGAGCTGCAGCTGCACATGTTGAACCCCGCCCCCCCGCCACGAGAAGTATGAAAAAGCAAGACTAGATCACAAGTCTGTCATTGAGGTGAACAAAGAACAAGAACTTGCAATGTGATTATGGCTAAAAATAATGTTAGAAGGCTAGCAATACCGGCAATCAGCATGGTCGGCACAACAAAGCTGTATGTGTGTGTGTGTGCATGTATGTATACACGCACACACTGTGATGCAGGGATAGATGTATATGCAACACGGCAACATCAGGTGTTAGAGCAAAGTGCAGTTGGATCACGCTTGAGCTTTGTAACTGCCACATCCCTGAACACTGGGGTGCGGCTCTGCAGGTTTATGTGGTTTCAGGCCGCTCATGATAGATCCACAACTGCCCGATTAACCCTTGCTCTTCAGAAATCCCATATGACTACTAGGAGTACTGGCCAGATATTCCGATCTGAGCCAAGCCGTTTTCTGGATCAGTCTTTGTCCAGATGGGGGTTTTTCAAAAGTTAAAGTACCCGGCTTGGCTTCGGGCTTAGGGTCCCGTTTATCAGGGATGCTACTACTCAGCGTGTATTTGGCGGACCCTCTGTCTGAAACTCGTGCTTCCAGTGTACTGCAACAAAGACGGCACAACAGGGCCCCTCCGGAAGCTATGGGCTGAGCTTCTGCTAGAATTTTCGAGGGTTCTTCAAAGACACAAGAAACCTTCGATCCGAACCTTCTGGACATGCGCCCGGATGCGGGCTTGGCACCTACTCCTGAGGTTCAAGCCCGAAAGCCCGAAAAAGGCGCCCGCCCGTCAAGCCCCAAACGCTCGGAGTCCGGGTCGGAGGTGACCTTCGGCGCCAAGCCCCTGGGCCTGGACTTCAGCAAGTCTGTCCCGATGACGGTGACTTGGAGGCAATAGCTAGAGTAAATACGGGGCCGTGCGTTTGCAGACATTTTCTTGTTAGCAACACGGCGGCATGGGCCAAAACTCGAGTGAGACGCGCGTCTTGCATGGGCGAGGAGCGTTCGCAGGTGCCGAAAACACTAGCTTATGCCGTTGTTTCTCGCAAAAATACATTTTTGCGCGGCGCCTGTTCGATGTGTTAGTTGTTTTCGGCACGTCTTGAGAATAAAAGGTTTCAAAGGGTTTCAACATCAGTTTTGCTTCAATATCGTGCTCTTGCCACAGCACAGGCGTGTTTTACACTGCAAGCATGTGGTGTTTTCGGAGTTTTTTTGCAGAGAGTGCTATTGGCAAGGTATAGCTTAAGAAAGACAAGCTGCAAAATCGTGCTCTGGCCACAGCACGGGGGCCTTCAAAACCTTATTGTTGTTTCAGAGATTTTCAGAGTCATCTTATAGGTTTGCTCGTCGCTTAGAGCCCGGTGCCCTTCTATGGATGGCAAGACCTTGCAGCTTCCAGGAAAATCTTTTATACTTCAGGTACGTGACTAGTTGGTAGCTGCCTTTCGGCCTTAATATACGAGCCTATATCATTGTATGACAGTATGGTACTAGTGGCGAGAGGCCTAAGCCATTTCCAAACAACTTTACCTGACGGTGCCCTTCTATGGAAGCTTGTAGGAAAATCCTTGATATTTGAGTTGTTGACTGCCTTTGGGCCCCTAATATACGAGTCTCATGCCATTAAGGCCCCCACCCATGCCCCGGTCGATCGGTCGAAAATGGGTCTGAACGCACGGCCCGTACAGGCCGCCGCTTCCTAAAACTAGTAGTGAGTGGCATCTCAGCATCATCATCACCATCATCATCGTCATCATCAAACAGCTTATCACAAGGTAACAGTAACAGCAAAATGCGATGTGGAATAGCATGGCAAACTTCAACATGGCTTCAGTCGTAAGGACCACGTCAATACAACCCAGAATCAGCACCATGAAGGCCCGGTTCGATAATCACTGCCATATTATCAGAACGCTGGATCATACCAGTCGTCGCCATAGTCGTTGTGGTCGTGGTGGTGGTACTGGTAGTACTAGGTCTAGTAGTAGTAGTAGTAGTAGTAGTAGTAGCAGCAGCAGCAGCAGTAGTGGTAGTAGTAGTGTAGTAGTNNGTAGTAGTAGTAGAAGCAGTAGTAGAAGTAGAAGTAGAAGTAGAAGTAGAAGACTTCAGTGGAGGAAGGGGAGGCAGAGAGAAGAGGCAAGGTCTCCGATTTGAAGGTCGCAGGTGCTGTTTCAAGCAGCCCACTCGAGCGCCACTAGTCCTGCGGTTTGATCTGGCTTGCTTGCGAAGCACCAGGACGCCACACAAGGAAAAACAATATCGTTTTCACTTCGTCTGCGAATCTCAAAGTCTCAGGATGACAAGGTCGTTAAAAGCAGCCCGGGAAAAGCAAGGAGCTTCGACTGTTACTTGACGTCATGCATGGGATCCCACAGCAAATGAGGTCAAAGCTGTGAAGAAGGCTCATCTTGTCGGGAAGGGAGTTTGAAGGGGTTTTGCTGTTCGGTGAGTGGAGTACATTAGGGTCTGAGGCAGGAGACTGTTCAGCAAGGGTCCTCCCAAAAGGGGCGCATCGGTGGTTCCGTAAAGCTTGTTGACAAGGTTCTACAAGCATTACGATGTTTAAGGGGTCGGTCTTCGGATGTTCGTGTCTCTAGTCTTTGAATTCAGGGTGTGTCCAGCCTACCTCCGGCGCCCATCTTCAGAACCGCACAGGTCGCAGGGACCTGACAACGGCGTAGTGGGCGCCGAGCTTGTCGAGTTTGGTCTTCCTTACCGTCAGATGCTGCTATATTTCCGATTGACGTCCAGCTTTAGACTGTTGCCGACTGGAGTACGAACCTTTTTCAACCACCTATAGAAGACCAGAAGTTTCCAACGCCTAGCAAGAACCCTCGACCAGGATCACACTAATCTCCTACACCTGAAACCCTAGTGTGCTACAGGAGCCCCAAGAAGTAATCGTAACCCCACTGGAGTCTTAAGTAGCCCTTCTATGACCTCTGCTTCCAGGATTCTGTGGCTGAGTCACAGGCGGTTCAGCCGAAGTGGGTCATCACGCATGTCCTCATCTCAGTGAATCTTCTCGTCTTGTGCTGTCTTCAGTGCTGGCGGTGGCGTTGGCGGTGGCGGTGTCGGTGGTGGTGGTGGTCGGTGGTAGTGGTAGTGGTAGTGAAAGGGTAGTGGTAGTGGTAGTAGTAGCAGTGGTGGCAGAAGTAGCTAACTAGCAGTAACAGCAGTAGTGAAAGGAGCAGCGTTCACTGGAAAGTGGTCACGCGAGGGGTCGACGGGGCAGTCCGACCAAATGCGAATTCTCCAAAGCCTGAGGCAGTTGAAGTAATCGCTTTGTGCCTTCACCTCCGCGGCTTTCAAGAGAGTTGCAGCGAAGGGTTGCTTTTCGATCTATGGCTGTGCACGCAACGCAAGCCTTTAATGACTGCGTTCGTTTGGTTTGATGTTCTTCGCATCCCGGCACAACGCAAGCCGGAGGCAAAGTTGCACAAGCCATCACACTTTCAGCAGGCGTTATTTATCGCAGGCTAGAGCTGGGCTTGAGTAGGCAGGGAGAGGTCAGCCGGTTGAGTCATTAGCTTCTTCGGGCTGCTGAATAGTACCTTAGGATTTGTTCTCAGGCCTCTAGCAAGACCCGAACGACGCACCGCTATCTTAGCACAATGACTCAATGGCACGCGAGAGTAAGCTAGAGTCTGGTTGCTAGCCTTCCGATCTGCACATCCTGCATTACTACGACTCAACAAGCAAAGAAGGTCAAATCAGCGTGTGCAAATCTGAACTCGGGTGACACGGGGTAGAATGCTTCACCAGAAGTCAAGCCGAATAGAGATCAAGCAGGCCGTAACTTACACACTCAGCGGATTCAGATGGTTGCAGAAGGTGGCGCCGCACACCTTGCAACAAACCTGAAGCCAGAAATAGAAGCCTACAAAAATTGCCAAAACCATTCCTTGGGGTCCCTTACTATAGTTGTACCTATAACGGAGCCCCCAAAACCCTGTTCTAACTATTAAGGCCCCAAGAGTCATGAAGCCTGCGCGGCCAGAGGTCGGCGGGAACGCCTTGCAGTCGGAGCTGAAGGAAGCCCCTCGGCTTAGGTTTCCGAAGAAGTGACCTTTTTAGGGCTCCTTATTATGATTTCTTTCTATAAGTCCTTAAAAGGTAGGATATTTGGGGTTAAGGTAGGGTTTAGGGTTTAGGTGAGCACATCGAGGAAGAGAGGGCTGCTTCATTGAACTATGCTAGAATCTACCCTGAAACTTTATTCTAGTCATCACGGCCCCCGTATTGCCAACAGCCCCGAAGCCCATAAATGGGGACTGCTGCTGGAAGTCGGAACCTTGCAAGCGAGGATCAGTTCAGGGCATAGTCTGCAGCTATTCCTTGTCAAGATTTGTCTAACTGCAGGCAGTTGGCAAAGAACTGAGCTGATCCTGTTCTCCTTCCAAGCTGGTCTTCGCACATAACTACAGATCAAAAGCTTCGAAGTTCCCAGACTTGCACGGTTGTTGCCTGCTGCATCTCAGAATGAAACTCGTTGACTTGTTTCATCTCGTAGTTCCGTTGATACCCGCACTCGAACATCATCGAATCAACACGTTGCGAAACGCCAAAAGTAAGTTGAACCCCTGAGCATAACTGTCGAACAGACGTGCTAGTCACAGTCATCATAATCCTCGACATACCCCTTCTCATTAGATGCTCTAGACTATATACACTATATACCATAAGCCAAGCATTAATATACAAGATATACTATGTTATCTATCTATCTATCTATCTATCTATCTATCTATATAGCATTGCTTTCGGTGTCTTTCTGAGGCCATGGCCCAGATTCTTCAGGCCGTGAAGGCTCGATGAGCGGGAGCTAAATGGCCGAAGGATTCAGAACTTTCCTTTGAAGGTTCCGGGCTGCTTTTGGGGGCTTAGGGTTTAGGGTTTTTGTTTTTTCGGGTTTAGGGTTTACGGGCTTTTTAGGGTTTAGGTTTTAAGGGCTTTTTTAGGGTTTAGGGTTTAGGGGCTTTTTAGGGTTTAGGGTTTAAGGTTTTTTTAGGGTTTAGGGTTTAGGGGTATGAACTTCAAGAGACTTCGGGGCAGGCGTCATAAACTTCTCCTTCTTCATAAGGCTCTACAAATCTAGTAAAGGCGCTTCTTATTCCTATCCATGATTGTAGTCAGTATCATTGTCATGATCGTCACTCTTTTGGTTAGTACCATCATAACATGACTATCAGACTTTAACTTTGAATATTGTTATTCGTAGGTTCTTCTAATCGCAGCATGATCATTGCCTTTATGATTGCTGTTGTTATTCAGAATATGACTGTTGATATTACAGTGACAGGTGCTACTTCTGTCATTTTCCAAGTCTTCGATCCCTAAACCCTAAACTCTAAACCCAACCCCTAAACCTGGAAGCCATGCGCAGGAGTAAGGACTCTGTGACTGGCGTTTGCCGTGCGTTGTGGGTTTTATGCTTTGAGATCAAGGCTTCCGGGCTTTCGGGCAAGAGACTGCCATACCGGAAAACAGACTCCTCCGTCAAAGGGGGCGGGACAGGATGGGCCTTACATGCTTATTGTGGTCATCATTGGCAGATAATCCTAAAGAGTTTATGGTCCTCGCATGATCGTCGTATGGTATACCCCTCTATCTCTCACGGTGATTGTATTACGCATCCCACAATTTACCTGCACCTTGCCTTGTCGAGCGCGCAGCCAGGATCTTCCGATGAAGTGAGCTCGGCTGAAAGGAGCCTTACCGAAGCTTCAAGCACCCGGCAATGGAATTCCTCATTCCGATCACAGGGCCTCCACCCCTATTTCGAGGAATTACCAGAGATGCGAGGCTGTTGGAGACTCCACGCATCAGATACTTAGACTTACAACAAGGCTGTGCAAACACAGTCTTTCGTCCACATGTACACAGACATGCATGTATCCCCACATTGCATTGACGTACATTCTTCGCTCTACGACGACGTCGCGCATGACCACGGGTCAGAGGCATGTTCTATCACAGGAAAAGGCCTCTGGGTGAGGGTGTAGGGGCCAGAGCTACTCCAAAGTAAGGCCTAGCTGGACCCTAATGACAAACCCACCAAACCTCGAATCAATCCTTATTGGGCGGTCAGCATGCACTTAACGCTGCAGACAGCCGCTGAACCCGAAACCCTCAATCCTACAGCAACTGGTTTCGGCTGGGACATGAGGTTATACTTGCGGCTTCGGTCCTCGGAGGCAGTCGTGATCAATGGATAGAGGTGTAGATAATTAGCCAGTGGCTATATAACCTCCCCTTATGGATGGCGTGGCTCCAGAGAGTGCTGGGCACGAGCTGCGGAGCCACAGTGCCTTGAAGCCCATAAAGAATATGAAGGACATGTAACAACTCAGTAGAATAATGTCGCGATGCAGTGCAGAAACTATGCTGATGTGTGGGGAGAGCTGTAGTTTGCGAATCCCTTTACCAGGTTGCCTCGATGAATGCCGCAGGAACAGGCAGCGACAGATTGAGGTCTGAAAAACCTTAGGGCCGTAGGGCCTGTGTTTCGGATTGTCGAACCCCAAACCCACAAATCTTCTGTGCACCCGCTTCCCCTTTCAGCCATGCTCCCGAAACGCGGAACCGTGAGTGACCGTGTTTGCAACCTGCGACCTGACGTGAACTGGAGACTCCACACTTTAGGGTTTAGGGTTTACAAACAGGAAAATCTTCCCATCTCGGGTAGCCATGATCTGGGTCGCCGTGCGTTTCCGGACTTCGTGCTAAATCCTAGGCCCTCAACACAGTTCAGAGACTACAATAGTTGCTGCGTGGCTCTCTCAATCGATGTTGCCCGGTTTACCGATTGGGTTGGATTTCCGGATCAGGGCAGGGTTTGCGATGTAGGGTTGGGGTGGCTTGGGACGGAGATCTGACAACCCCCGAACCCTGAAAAATCCCTGGAGTCCGGAACTCCCAAGAAAAAACGCGTTCATGGGGCAACCTGGTTCCCCTCTGCGAGCATCCTCCGAAGACGACGGATGTTAGCCGAACTGACCTCGCCGGGCTCGATCGGTTTTTCTTCAGGACCTGACAATACCATAAGACATTCACAGGGATCAAGTTGAAGAGTAACTGTGTTAAAGTCGTGCAAACCGCCCGCCCACCCACCCAGCCACCCACCTGCCTACCTATCCATCTGTCTGTCTATGAGTCACCGAGGATCAGCCGGATTTCGGGTTTCATTCGTTCTTGTCTTGGATCTTGGGATGCATCGGAAAGTAGACGGAAGGAGGGGTCTTGTTGAGAGATTCTAAAGGAAGTCTAGGTCGACTGCAAGCCCTCAAACCCCAGACATAAGACATACAGTTAGGCTGGATTCATCTTTGAATTGAACGGATCGTTCTGTATGTGTTTTTGTTGCATGGCTTGGTGCTACGAGTTTCTTTGAAAGGCTTCGGGAGTGATGTCGAGAGGCTTAGAGGTTCACTTGCAAGCCAGCTGCTGCAAGGCTTTAGAATTCCAGATACAGGTTCTAGGGTGTGCAGTTCGGGATTTAGGGCTGGATTTGGATGCCTCGTTGTCGGATGAATGCAGGGTCCAGAGACAGGTTCGTGATGTGCGGCTCTCACGTTCTGGTTTACAGACAGAGACATCCAGAACCCAGATGTAACGTTTAGAGCCTTTGTTCAAGCATTCTTCCACCGGCGTAACCCGCGGTACCGCACTGCCTCAGTTACTACTGCGAGAGTTACAGGAGTTATCATTGGCATGATCCTTACGGTTGCCAGTAGGATTCCAAAGCTGATTGACTGAGCCAGTGCACGACGAACTAGGCGAGCCCGGTGAACCTAGGCAGCTTGCCTTGCCCAGTGTGCAAAGTGTGTGTGTGCCCCCGACTCCTTTCTTAACGCCTTGTAAGGACCCTAAACCCTAAGCCCTAAACCCTCAACCCTCAAGTTGCTAGAATCACACTCCACAGCCATTTTCAAAGGCCCTAGAAGAGCGTACGCAAACCCCCCGAGAAAGAGCCAGGAAGGACCTCTAATCGTTTCTACACCGTGGTCTGCGAGCCTTGCAGTTTTGCGGACGTTTTTAGAGCCGAGGCTTTAGGCAAAAATAAATGTTTAGGGTCGTTGTAGCGAGTATCTCGCCCAAAACTTGGCACGCCAGCTGCCCCAATTCAAACAGATCCTTTAGTCAGTAGTCGCTCCTACCCTGCGGCAAGAGTAAGTTGCAAGAGTAATCACTTGATAGAAGCAGCGCCTGAGTTGCAGACGCGAGGGCAAAATGGGCTTGCAAGCCATAAGCCGTCGGGAATCGGGAGGCGTAAACCTCTAAAGCCTCAGCCCTAATTAAATTAGGGTTTAGGGTTTACCTCTAAAGACTAACCCTAAACCTCAAAGACTTAGGGCTTGTAGGGTTTAGAGGTTTAGGGTTTAGGGTTTTAAACCTTCACCCAAAAGCAAAGCCAAACTCACAAGCAGCGATCTCGTCTTGCTCTCACATGGTTGAGTTCTCCGTCTTCCCTGCGAAACTCCTTGTAACGCTGTCCCCCTATACTCCCTATGGAATAATCGTGTAGGATTTAGGCTACAACATGTCCCAAAAGGCTATTCTATCTGTCAGGGTAGCTGTAGTATCACCTGGGCGGATCGGTCGTTTGGGCTAAGGGACTTCATGCCTCTTTGCCATAAACCCTGAAGCTTTCAGGGTTCGAGGCTTAAAGGCTTGCCAGTAAAACTGACTGCGGAAGCCCCAAACCTTAAGGGACTTACGTGGGTTTCTCCGATGTGTTCCAGATTTACGGTGTCCCTGTTATTTCCTCGCTATCTAGCGTACTAGACAACAGAGTGCTGGATTTAGGGGCTTTGCGTTTGAACTGTAAATTCTACTATCGGCTGTAGAAGCGGCGTTCACAGGGTCCTGGGCATGCGGGATATACATTAGGGGTTCTGCAAGTGCGATCATAGCCAGCATTATTGACTGTAGATAAGTTTGCTACAACTGGTGTCGCGAATCAAGGAACTTGGACACTTTTCGGTTGCTTTGGAGGGGCTTCTTTTCAGAGGTCGGGCTGCAAGGGCGGTTCTGTCGAGGTTGGTCAAGAACTCTTCGCCCTGGAAAGCCAAGCCTTAGGGTTTAGGGTTTTTACTCCAGAAGCCGACATAAGCCCTTCGATTCTTGCTTGGATGCCGGCGCGGTTCTCTCAAAGATGGGGTTTAGTTGAGACGCCCCCAAGCCCCAAGACGTAAGCCGTCAACCCCAAGCCACACGGGTCCACCTTTCCTTTCCCCCGGCTCATGCCATACTCACGCCCAACTTAGAACACCTCATCCTTCCTGTGCAAGGGCTTCCAAAGTTTGTTACCCGAGCTAGCAATGATCAACAGACTGGGGCCTCGGCCCCTTAACAGCCCCGTCACTGCGGGCATCATCGTCGCTTAGGCAACACATAGCTGTCCAGACACCCGAGAAGCATGCCAGCCCACACACGCACACACACACACACAAACACAACCCAACCCCTCGCTCACAACTTCAGCCCAGAATTCCCAGGTAAACCCTAAACCCAGAAGCTGAGAATTCCCAGGTAGGCAGAGCAACCTCCAAAGCCTAACCCCAGCGCCATGTTGACAGCTGCCCTGGGCATCTACCGCTTCACACGCCGGCTGAAAGGAAGGCTCGGTGGCCCTGGAAGACTGAACGCTGAGGGCCTCTTGGGGGTTTTAGGGTGTAGGGGAAACGTTCATTTTTAAGGGGTCCCTGTAAGAGTTTCCTTAGGTGCCTGCAGGTGAGGGTTTAGGGGTTCGGTTGTTTTGTGTTTAGGGTCTGAGGTTTGGGGGGTTTGCTTGGAGTTTATCAGGCTTAAGGGAGTAGGTTTTGGGGTTTTGAGCTCCCTAGGCTGCAATGGTGCGGTTGATTAGCAACGTGGTGACATGCAGGATTGACAGGGTGTATTGTGTGTTTCATCGCCATTTGCTCCAACCTATGGTGCCAGTCAGAGGTATTGTGAAAAAGGGAGCAAACCCTTCAAAAGGGCAAACATTTGAGGACAAGGAGAAAATCGCTCGAACGGGTCTTGACTAGAACAACCTGCTAAATATCGAAATAATTATGAGTAAAACCGCTCCGATGGCCCAATGGGCTTAGAGCATCTGCGAAAAGCACCAATCGCTCGAAAGGGACTAGAATGATTGAGAAAAAGGAACAAGCCGCTCGAAAGGGATTGGGGCATCTGAGACAAGAAAGCAGACCACCCGAAAGGAACTAGGGCATTTCAGGAGCAAAGAATTCAACAAAGAGTGGCAAACCGCTCGAAATGGACAGTGTCGTGAAGGCCTAGAGCAGAACAATAATCCTTGCTACGACCGCTATTGGAATCCTGATAGGAACCCTTATTAGGTAAACTATCGGGGTAATACAAGTGATAGTTTAGGTGCTATTATATCAGAGAGAACTCTCCAAGCCCTGAGTATTCCAAGAAGGTTCGCCGACTATGCAAAGAAGCGCGCGGCGGCCAAGAAAGCTCGGGAGGAAGCAGAGTTGAGGCACGGATGGGCCGGCAGCTTTAATGCGGTAGCTATCCTTTGCAAACTTGTGCTTCATTTAGCCGTGTTCTTGTCGGAGTTGTTTCTGGTCATATGTGTGCTTTTCATAGTCATGTTATCTCGCACTGGTCACTAGTGCATGCATGGGTGGACGGGTGGATGGATGGATGGATGGATCCTGCATGCATGCATGCATGCATGCCTGGTGGGTGGGTGGGTAGGTGGTCGGGTGGATGGGTGGACACAAGGATTCATGCATGGACTGAGGCAGGGATTCATGCATGGGTTCATGCATGGTTTCATGTGATTTACGTGTTCTCCTACCTTGTCTTATACCCAGTACAGATGTCCATGTATATGTTCACAGACACAGACTGACTGACTGACTGACTGACTGACTGACAGACACACGAGCACACACACTTCCACAGCCTCCTGACTTAAAGGCTTTGGGTTTCATCCGTACGCGTCGACCCAGACTGTAGAGGTTGCCGGTTCTGTTCTATGCTTCCTGCCACGGGTCCTCCTTGAGGTAAGATTCTATGCATCTATTTGTGCTGCATCTGCCTATCCAGCCGGGCCATCTAAAGAAACGTGCATGTGCCCAGCCATCTGCCTATCCAACTCTCCCTCCATCCATCTGTCTGTCTGCCTCGCTGTGTGTGCGTGTGTGTGTAGTTCTCCATGTGCCAGACAGCGTTTTGAATGAATCTTGTGTTGAGTCTTCAGACGGATCTATTGCAGCCGGGGTTTACGAAATGGCGTAGGGGTGCAAGGGGCGTGCTGATGTGAGGCGTCTGTCAAACCGCTTCCGGACCTCTAGAGCATAGCTCGAGAGCCAACGGTTTTCGTCGGCTCCCATGGGGCCTTGGCTTCCCTGCTGCGTTCGCCGATGGGCTTTATGACTCTGCGCCCCCCCAGGATGTAGACTGGGTTTATGCAGGGCTGGAGGTCCGGGAGCTCCTTTCGAAATCATCATCTCGCAAGACTCGGCCGGCCTGTGTTGGATCCGGAGATCAGGGCTTCAGCTTCAGGTGTGGAGTCGCCATCCGCCGAAAACCCTGAACTCGAAGCATTTTGATCCAAATCGCAAGAACCGTGGAAGGCGTATGGAAAGTGCTTTCGGCCTCGACTTTGGTGAGTATGACGAGGAGGCACTCCAAACGATCCTCATATCGCGAGCTGCAAAGAGCAGCGTGAAGCATTTAGAGGAAGTAAGACAAGGACTTGCAATCGGCACTAGCAAGACCATGACGAAACAGCAGCACCAGGCTATAGACACGGAAGCCAACCAAGACATTTGGGACTTTCCGAAAATCAGGGGTACCTTATTTTGGGGTCCTTATAATAAGGATCCTACTATTTAGGGTACTATATTAGGGTGCCCTATTTTCCGGAAACCCCCCTTTACAACATCATCGACGCAACATTTTGGTCATCAGCCATCTTCACTAGGACAGCAAGTGCCATGGTCCAGTTTTCTATCCTTGTTGTGTCTGAAGTTCTTGAAGTGTTGTGTTCATACATCTCAAGGGCGCGCAGCTTGCGATAAATGCTGTTCAGGCTTGTGCATTTCAGGGGTGCAGGGTTTAGGCTTTAGGATCTTCAGCTGGATCATGTGATTTCGTGTTGGTCTGGTCGAGTTCAACATGTTTGTCGACGGGCCCTCAAAATCTTTGGCTTTCGTGCCTTCCGAATCCTGGAAGTGAGACCAGCTTAGGAGGGCGGAGCTTCGACCGTCAGGGTTCCCTCGAGTACGTTCTGGTTCGTGTCGCAGGGTTTAGCTTGGGCGTCACTCTGGGATATACTGCTGCCACTAGCACGACCACGACCACTAACGACTACTACTCCTTGCAGCGCGGCTGTGGCTTCCATGAGGGTTTTAAAATGGGTGCAGGTTCAACGTAGACCCTTGCTTACTCCTTTCTTTCACAGTTTGAGTAGTGGGCTCTAAATGCGAGGTCTACATAGCCATAATCATCAACCAGCAACTAAAGCATTCCATGACGCAATAACTCTGATTAGCTTGACTCGCTTCTATGCTGACCACCGGGACTGGTATTAGCAATGATACCTCGAGTACATCGCCGGTCCAAGTCTGGGAGATGGCCTTCTTGGTTTCAGAGGTTTCGACTTAGAGTTACGGGCTCAGAGTTCATGGGCTAGAGTTGAGGGATGCTGAAAGTTCAGGGCTTAAGGTGTAGGGTTTCAGGTATTTGTATGGTTGCATAATATCTCCTGTTGCAGATATCTACTGGCAGGTCTTGCTGCGACGTGTCTTCAGGGCAAAGGTCTTCAAAGTATGTCTACTATAGAGGCCTTAATAATTAGAATAGGGTTTTGGGGCCCATTATACTATAAGGAGAATAAGAAACCCCCAAAACCCTATTCTAATTATAAGACCCCTACCATTACGCCAGCAGAAAAAGCCACGCCTTTTAGGAGGCTGAGGAGGAGGAAGTCACCGACGACGAGGAGATTGCCACCAGACGGCAATGGCATGTAATTTATGAAGCAGGGGTTTAGGGTTTAGGGAGGAGCAAGGAAGGAAGTTTTCAAGCTTCATCATGGCATCTTGCTCCGTCGCATGTAACTGTCACAGCCATAGCATGATATTCATCGAAGCGACAACGTTCGTGGGAAGGGCATGTTCACAGTTTCTGCAGCAGCCTTACGCACAGGAGTCACTAATGCTGTCCTCAACTTGTTGAAGAATACTCTGAAGGCGAGCTCCGAGTCTAAGACGAAAGAGAGTGCCAGCCACTCAGGTTGACGAGTCTGACGAGGAGGCAGCTTTGGGATGGCATTTGCGTATAGGTGGTTCAGCCTGTGTCCTCATGAATTTGAAGCTACTGCTCCTGTATCACCCTTCGAGCCTTAGATGATTACAGTGCTTCATGCCAGGAGATCCCATTCTAGCGGTTGCAAGGCTTCAGGCAAATCTATGAGTCGTTTGAAGCTTCGATGAGGGTTTCCTTAGATGCAGAAGGCTGGCCGAACTATACGATCATGCAGAACCCTGAACCCCCAAAATCTGCAAACCTCGGTCTTCCATTTGTGTGGTATGCCTGGTTCCCTACACACTTCCTCCTGCTAGGAATTCCGGACGCGAATAAGCTGAGGGACGAGAGTGTGCAAAAGAACGTCTGCAAACCAACAAGACCCTGAACCTCCCCGAAGCCATAAACGACCTAGAGCCCTGACTTGTTGCAGTCCTGCATCAGCTGAGCCAGCAGAGTGATTCACGGAGTTCAATACGGGGTTTGGGGAATCAGCAATAATTCCCCCTTAAGTTCTACCATCCCCCAATGCCCTAATCCAACCACTAATAGACTAAGCTCCCTATAGTGCAGGGTGCGGTTTAGGGCTAAGGCATCTTAGCCCCAAACACTCACGCCAAGGCTCTAAGCTCTGTTTCACCAGGGCCTTTATGCTTGGAATCGGTGTTGGGGTGATATAGGAGCCTTAAATATAACCTATACTCTTTTGGGGCTTCCTTACAATAAGCAAAGGAAAAGCCACACCAAAACGATATTCTAATTATATTGTATTATTAGGGCTTCATAGGGACGTTTAAGGCATACTGTCAACCCTCAACCGCTACGAGGGGCTTTAGGAACTGTGATCTTCTGAACCCTGGCCTGGGTGCAGTGCAATGATTTGCGGATCAGACTCCTTCAGGTAAGTGTAACCCGAAACCCTAAACCCCTAAAAACCAAAAACCCTCAACCCTAAACCCCTTGTTCATGATTTTAGCTTTAAGTGATGCCGCTTCATGTTTGGGGTCGCAAGGTTTGGAGTTGTAGGTTGTTGGAATCAGGGTTTCGGCGGTGAGGATTTAGTGGCTCGACTCTTCCTGCATACGCGTAGGTAGGTAGATACGTCGATAGAGCACATCAAAGGATACACCCCATGCCCCCCAAGCCTGAAAGAGAAAGGCTAAATGGATACATCGTTTACTCCCGTAAGCCGCAGAGGATCGGCGTTTGTTCGGCGACCTTGAGATGAATGATGAAGGCTTGGACTTGGGCGTGTTAGCGCTTTGGGGGATGTTCAGGTCTGCGGTTTAGGCATCTGGATTCTAGGGTTGATGATATAAATCCTGCATGACCCATAATAAGGATCAGCGCTTTGACTGAGGCTTAAGATTGAGTGGTTGAGGGATGGTGTTGCATCGTTGTGTTTTGAAGCTTGTCAGTTACTGGTCGCTGTTTTATGCAAACAGAAATATATGTTCTTGGTGCTAGAGGCGTTTTTGTGGTCGTAGTGTGGTGTTTGAGGGGGAGTCTTCTGGGTTCGAGGCTTTGCCTGTAAACCCATACCTCTGGCTGCGGTTTTTAGCTGCCTTCAACTGCCAGGAATGAGCGACGAGCCACTGGGCTGCAAGGGGGACATGTCCTTGGACCGCCAAGCCCTCGAATTAAATGCTAGGTCCGATTAACTTCAAAGCTAACGACCGCATGTCGAAACCCCACGACATCCCAGGACGCTGCTTCCTAACCTAACTGCTGGCTGAAGCTGTTGCTCCTCAGACTCTGCCCTCCCTTAGCACTTATAGGGTTTGGGCTCATGGCAGGGTCCTACAAGGATTTAGAACTTTTGGTAAAGGCCCTGGCTCTTCATCAACTGCCAATTACATCTCTAACCTCTTGTCCCTGGCCTTGTATGTGGCGGACGCAACCATCGGCTGACATTTGGCTGCTCTTGGGAAGGTTTGCTTGACTGCTGCTTGCTGCTTTGCCCGGGCATCCGAAGGGTCAGTCAGATGACCAGATTCATGTTTTCAAGCAGTTACAGGCATAGTGCGCGGAGGATGTCCCGTGCACATTGAAGGCTCCGTCCCAGCCTCAAGCCTGAACACCACTCGTCCGATTTCTCCTGCTTGACTGCTTGTGGTAGAGGCATCGAACATGTCTCCTGAAGCTTGCAGTGAGGACGTAGGGCAAGTTCGTATGGGATATAGGCAGCTGCTCAGGCCGGATTGGGGGCGGTCAACCCTGCACGGTAAACCCTATAAAGCTGAAGCTTGAGTTCGAAGTAGCTTCCAGCTGCATCTCAGGCCGGAAGTGACTTGGTTGCAGGCTTGGGATTGAAACTTTTCCACGCAGAGGATTCCTGCAGGCAAGGAGCTTTCTTGTAAAGATGTCAGGCAGTGTCGTGCAGACTTGCAAAATGTTGCTTAATGACCTCCGCTTCCCTTGAGATGATGTTGTCCGTGCATGCTATCTCGAAGAGTGTTGGCGGAGCAGTATTGGAGCTAGACAGACAGAATAACAGGGCACTTCCAGTCTGGCTTGTAGCTCTCAGCCCAAAGGAAAGCCTAGCTCAGTTCCATCAAGCGTTTTGGATTCTTTTGGCTTTGGGTCTGGGTTTTTGGGGGCCCGGAGCATGGGTTTAATGCCTCGGTTCGGCCGCACGGCACTGCAAGGAAAGGGACCCACACCGGTTTGGTTCGTGATAGCATCGGATCCCAAATGTAGGTCATGCCGAGGTACGTATGGAAGTTCATAGCCTTCAGTGTTTTCGATTAGGGTTGCTGAAGGCAAAGGCTTCAGTCCATCTGCCACACAGCAACGTGCTACAGAGCTGAACCATATGAAAAATCCCGGAAGTCCCTAGATCGTAACTTTCCCTGAAGAAGCCCCCTAAGGCCTAAAGCCGCCTCGGATTGGGATCTCGGGTGGACCTTAAAACCTCACGGTTTGCACCTTTTCCCAGGCCTGGGGCTGAAGTCATGGAGTTCTTTCATGACAGGAATGTGGCAGAAGCCAAGGCTCCCCCCAAGCGAGGAGCACTGACCCAGGCAGATTCTAGATGTGCCAAGTTAACTCCTGTCATATCGGGCTCTGGCGGATTGGTGACTATCTGCTTAGTGTCCATACCCGAAACATAAAGAACCTATGCCAATCATTAGCAGGGAATCCTTATGAGCATTGAACACGCCGATTGCTCCCAGAAGCACCGATTATGGGATCCATGAGGTTGTGAGCCTTAAGGGGGCTATGTAACCCAATAATCCCGCCATTCTCCTTCCCCCCATAGAACCCCCTCCCTTAAGGATCTCATAACCCTAAACCTAAACCCTAAACCCCTAAACCCTAAAACCAAATAAAGGATCTCAGAAACTGAGGTTCAGCCGGATGCGAACCAGCTCACGGAGTGGGATGAGGTCCTTGACGACTCGGAGATCGAGGTGTCGACGTATCAAATTCGGGGGGTTAGGGGTTTGGGGTTTTAAGGGTTCAGCGTTTAAAGTTTAGGGTTTTAAGGTTAGGCTCGGGATTTTTTCAGCTGGCTGGGGGAGTTTGGCGTCCAAGGCAACAAGGTAAAGTTCAGGGATATTGCAAACCCTGCTTCATATCAGTGTGTGGAGCCTGGACTGTGGGTGCGAGTGCCGCCCTTCTTTCACTGATGGTTCTCTGTCGCTTGTCGCTGTTTTTTGTGAGGACTCAGCTGCTAGCTGCTAGCTCCTTCTGATTAAGGTCGAGGCCTAAATAATTGCCAATCAATACTGTTTTGGGGGTTCCTTACATTAAAAATGGGCCCCAAAAACCCTATTCTAATTACTAAGGCCCCTATGTTATGTGCTCATTGGGGTAGTGGTCATCACTCCTGAGGCAGCACAGACTTCCCCAGACCAGCAAATCCTAACTCCTGAGGTTCCCTGTCGACCATGCTCATCACACGGTTTAGGGTTTGAGGGTTTAGGGGTTTAGGGTAGGGGTTTGGGGTTTAGGGGTTTAGGGGTTTAGGGTTTAGGGTTTCAGGTTTGGTTTGTGAGCCCTTGGCCATTGGCTACATGAAGCTTACTCAACTGCATCCTCGATCTGCAGTGGCGACACCTCACAGCACCGTTGGACTTCAACCTGCATGAGTTGGGACTTTCCGAAAATTAGGGTACCTCATTTTGGGGTCATGACAAGGATCCTACAATTAAGGGTACTATATTAGGGTCCCCTGTTCTCGGAGACCCCCAGTTGCACTTGAACCTTGTAAAACGGCAATCGAAGTACTCTGGTTTAGAGTTCCCAGACAGTGTGGTGCTCACTCTGGGGTTTTACTGTAAAGAGAATTGGTCAGTGTAGACTACATTGGCTGCCGTCTGGCCTCGAAATCGCTGAATCCCGCCAGTATTCGCGGGAAGCGTTTTGGCTGTCCATCCCGCCAGTAAATTGTTTGAAGCGCCGTCATTAGATAATTAGGGAAGCATGGCACGCGGGAATAATTGATGAACAGTAGTGGTCCAGATAATTAATCCTCACACAACTTTTGTACTGCATGTTCTTTTGCGATCCTCTGCGTAGGATTGCTTTGCACACTGTTAATAGCCGTCTCCGCAGGCACTCAACCGTCTCGTCTACGAGCTTCAGCCGAAACTCGCTCCTCCAGAAGAGATGTCCGTCCAGGCGCGGTCCTGAACCGAACAGTGTGTATCTTGCAGCCTGAAACCTCATCCTGAGAAGCGCTGTCCTTGACTCCGAAGATTTCTGGGTTCTTGTTAGGGGATGTAATTGAAGTTACCATAATAAAGAACCCGTATTATTTACTATAGATCACCATTATGGTAACTCAAATAAAATCCCCTACCAAGAACCCAGATTAAAGGGAGTCCTGGCTTCGGACTTTGGGCTGTCACAGACTACGTGGGCCGGAACCATGAAGTAATAACCATCCCTTTGCAGTCCCTGTACAATTATATTATATGAGCACTCTTCGAAGAGACTCCCACCTTTACACCTCAATAACATAAGATAAGATAATATAATCGAATATATCTTAAAAAGATACGACAGAAGGACCATGCTTATGATTTGAGCTTGACATTTCATTGCCTTTTTGCGGCAGAGTCAGAGCTTACGGGCATCAGGGAGTCAGCCAAAGGGCAGACTGAAGACCCCAAGTAGACGCCAAGCTCGACGTATCTCAGCCGCTGCTGCCAGCCAGGATGCACGGTTGCGGCGCGATCTTGTGGGTGGCCCCAGCCAGACTTGGCAATGAGGTGTCAGTGGCGAAAGAATCGACGGGTGGTTCGATGGATCCCTCGTGTGTGATAGCTGTATTATCTGGTGATTCATTACTTAGACTTCGTCATATCATTCCTTCGAGCTCTCCGCACGTGTACACACAGTGCCAATTGCTAACTAGCAACTATTAAATATTCCTGGCCAACAACTCATTAGTATTTACCAATTACTGAGTTCTAATTCTTTACCAGCTACAAGTTACAAATCGCTTCTTACCTTGTGACCATGCTGGCATGTACGATCGCTATGGCTGTTGCCTTTAAGAGCACGAGAACTAGTGTTACTGCTATTCCTATGACTCTTACGATGACCACTACCATGGCCACTATCAACGTTGTTGTTACTATGATGGTTAACATGGCTGTGACTATGACTATGAAAACAACCTTGACGAGGACTTGTGATTGCCATGTTTATTGCTATTGCTGCTATACTATTTCGCTTGCTACTGACCAGTATTGCTGTTAGTTGATTGTTATTAACGCCGCTGTCTACTTGTATAGAGTGGGATCCTCAACTCAAGCAAGAAACCTCTCCAAGGTGCGGCGGAAGCCGCTGCTGAAGTACAACGCGGTGCTTTTCTTCGGAGAGGCTTCTGGGGCCAACCTCCAAGCCCGAAACTAACAGCTGAACTCCCGTTTTAGGGGTTTTAATAAGGGGCGCCTGCTTTAAAAAGGCTCCAGTTATGTTGATGTCCCTCATTTGCTGAAACTCCCTAAACCTTGAAACCGTACAAGCCGAAGCCAAAAAAAACCTTCATAAGGCCGACGCCCACAAGCATGCTCGACCTTGAACGGCTTAACGCTGGTAGCTCTCATCCCTCCCACATACGCTTGTAATCTTAGCGGGGTATACGCTAACTTCTGATTCTGAGTGATGCGTTGGGTGGACTCTCCCCTCATTTTCACGGAGGTGGTGGTGGTGGCAGGGATGGCGCGGTTCAGGACATTCGGCGGGCCATGTTGCGGAGTTTGGCAAGGCCGAGTTTGCAGAAAGCTCCTGAATGGCTCCTGTCCCTCACTCGGCTTTGCCGGGTGGTCGGGCAGTCAACGAGACCATGGCGGATGACCAGCGCGCTGTACACCGGACACTATTGGCACGGCGTGCCATGTCCGTGCGCTGAGCTCTGCAGATGGTCGGTGAGATGCAATACGATGTTATCAAACCTCGAATGGTTAACTTGACAAGCCTGCTTCAACTTGTTTCCACAACATTCGAGTGTTGTCAAGCGGAATGAGATCTCACGGCGGCCCCTTTTCGAGCCCCAGGAGCACCACTTTAGACCCAAACTTGTTGGCAACACGGAGCCCCGGTAAAAAGGACTTTACACCCTAGTTTCTAATAAGCGCTAAACCCAACGGGACACTTTAACCTTTACATTCAAGGACCCCGCTTCCGCATCAAGTCCCCACCTCCGAAGCTGCTCAGAGCGCTCGAAGCGCTCGCGGATGCAGTGTCGCCGGTGCTGAGCCCTCGGAAATCTCCAGGTGTCGGGATTTCAGCTTTGAGGCTTCGGGATAAATAATGTAAGCCTAGCAGAACTGGTGGTGGTGGTGGTGGTGGTGGTGGTGGCGGCGGCGGCGGCGGTCGTGGTCGTGGTCGTGGTCGTGGTCGTGGTCGTGGTCGTGGTCGTGGTCGTGGTCGTGGTGGTGGTGGTCGTGGTGGTGGTGGTGGTGGTCGTGGTGGTGGTGGTGGGGGCGGCGGTGGCGGTGGCGGTGGCGGTGGCGGTGGCGGTGGCGGTGGCGGTGGCGGTGGCCGTGGTA